>APFE031017476.1:145698-158566 GCA_000404065.3 Pinus taeda
TGGGATAAGTTCCTCTATCATAGGGATGCATGCACCATCTGGAGGCGCTCAATACACGTCAAACACTCTTCTAGAAAGATCTAGAAGTGACCACAAGTAACTTTTTTAAGATGAAGCTCACGCCTTTTGACCTTTACAGGAGTATGCACCCATCCCTTGACTTACAGAGCGTACAAGTATGCAGGTACAATGAGCTTGGGATGCGTACACGCAGGCAAGGTAGAGAGAACCTGCGTACCAGAGATAAACATGATTTTTAATGACTTTCTTTTTGAGGTTTGACATGAAGAGCAGAGGTATGAGGCTTGACAAGGAGGATAATATGACTATTGATGGAGCCATATTAACTGCAGATAGTGATGGTGACAAATTTCAGTGTAACAATGCCTACAAACAGAAATGGAAATAAACTAGCTAGGGCAATGGTAGCTTGTCTTTGAGAAGAGATGTGGCGGATACATGCCTCTAAACTACCTTACCATGAGGCTCAAGGGCCTTTTTATTATTGAATAATAAGAGCAAACCCTAAACAACCAAAATCATAACCCGAGGAGATGTAACACCAAGAGTTTATGGGACCCATTGGGGTGAGTAGGACAACCAACTTCCCGGGGTCACGACTTGGTCATATTATCTCTATTTGACGTGCATGATAGCCCGTTGAAAAGACCTCTCCGAGGACTATGACGAAAATGATGATTTTAGAGAAAAATTGTTGGAAGTATATTTCCAAAAAAACATTGTTTAGGGCCTCAAAATTGCTCTGGAAGTTTAGGACCCGAAAACTGCTAAAAATAGTAAAATGTGCTACAATTAAAGAAACTGAAAAATAGAAAGAAGCAATGGTGGGGGTCCAAGTGGAATTGGCAAGTGGCCACCAATATCCACCTGGATCAGTTGGTCAAAACACCAATTTATTAAAGAGAGATTGTTGAGTTTATCAACTTGTCTCAGAATGTGAATATAAATTACACTGTGAATCTGCAAGAAGATAAACTAGTAGTGGTTTTTGGTCCACATGTGGAGGAGGTAAATTCTTCAACACCTCATTTCTACATTTCTTTATTGATTCATGATTTCCTGTTGCATAATTGTATGTTTGATTTAGGAGCTTCACATACCTTATGCCACTATCAGTGATGAAACAACTAAACCTACAAGTTACTAAACCTTATAGAGACCTGTATTCTTTTGATTCAAATAAAGTCAAGTGTCTCAGAGTGATTAAAGATATGGGGGTGTTACTAGCCCAGATCCTAGCTAGAAGCTTGGTAATGGATGTAGTAGTAGCAGATATCCCTACTAGGTTTGGAATGTTTCTATCTAGGTCATGGGGGACTAAATTGGGTGGTGTTTTGAAACTCAATTTTACTTATGCTATCATACCAATTTTTGGTGGAGAAGAAAGGAGGTTGTACAGAGAAACAAGATTTGTTAAAACAATCACAAAGAATGAATCAAGTAATTCACCTGTATATAGCCAAGAGAAATATTACTTTTATTGCTTCATGCTGCATGACAATGCAGAGTTGGTTGAAGATAACCAAAGGTAGCTTACTTCAGCCAGTGTAAATAGAGAGTTGCAAACAGAAGGGGTGTGGAAGTGATTCTTTGATGGAGCCTATTCTAAAGAAGGAACAGGTGTTGGTTTCCTTTTAATTACACCTCGAGGTAATATGATCCCATTTTCTTTTAAATTGGAGTTTGAAGCAACTAATAATGTGGAAGAATATGCATCCTTGATCATTGCCCTTCAAACAACAAAACAAATGGGAGCCCAGTCAATTTTTCGTTTTTGGAGATTCAGAGCTGATTATAAAGAAAATAAAGAACCATTTTCAAATAAAACACCCTAGGCTTAGGGCATACAGAAATGAAGTGTGGGATTTAGTTTAGAACTTCTTTGAGGCTTTCAACGCACAGTTCATTCCAAGAGATGGAAATATATTAGCATACTCTTTGGCTATGGCCGCCAGTACTTTGAGGCCTCCTATAAATCCAAAGATAAGATATGAGGTTGAAATGAGGCATAGGCCTTCTATTTCAGATAATATAAAACACTGACAGATTTTTGAGGATGATCAGCAGATTAAGGAGTTCTTGACTATGATTGAAGATTTTCATGGCACCAAGATTAATCAAGATGAAGATGAAATGGCAGAAGGTTCAGAAGTAAGTGGTTTTAGAAATTCCATAGTTAATCAAAAAATTATTGAATTGAAAGATAATATTCTGCCAAGGGGGCTTGTCCCTCTTGAAAGACCTTTTAACTGCAATGATGTAGCTATTAGTTCAGAGAAAATTCCACAGGATGAGCAGATTCAAGATCATAATACTAGAACCTGGAACGCGCCCAGGTTAGTCAAATTATTTAATGGAGTTCCACTTAATTATAAGGACAGATATATTGAGCTTTTCAGGAAGTACACTGATGTTCTTTCTTGGTCCTGTAAGGATCTCAAAACATATTATGTAAGCATTATTCAGCACAAGATTCCCTTGAAAGAAGGGATCAAACCATTTAAGCATAAGCTCAGGTAGATCAATCCTTTAATTTTGCCATCGATTGAGAAAGAAGAGCCCAATGCTCTAATAAGAAGGGTGCATAAGGTATTGTAGTTGAGCGAAAGCAGGGATAAGGTAAGAGATAATTTGATTATGTATCAATCAAAGATGAAGGGTATTTTTAACAGAAAGGCCAAGGAAATTGATTTTAAAGTTGGAGACCTAGTATTAAGGTGGGATACTAGAAGAGAAGATAAGGGAAAACATGGGAAGTTTGATCCTCTCTGGTATGGCCCATTCAAAATTGTAGAAGCAAGGGAAAATAATACATTCTTCCTGGAGAATATTGATGGTGAAACTCTACAACTGCCTATTAATGGACAGTGCCTCAAACATTATTTTCAATTTGGAAGCACAGGCATCCTGTCATTGTAGATATCAGAGTGAATTCATTGTACAAATTCCATAGAATTTAAATTGGCTAAGAAATATGTGACTCCATGCCCGAGGTGAAGGCACTGTTCTGCGGTTCTTAGTGCTTCTGTGGCAAAAGCACTATCCCCAGATGGAGACAGATGTTGTAGTATCCATTGTCATTTTAATTTTATTTTCAATTTTATCACAAAAAAAAAAATCAAATATTATGTTCTAACGTAATTAAAAGAAAATGTGGAAATCTGAAAGAAGTGATTTATTTTATATTATTGATGGCTTTTGAACATGAGAAACCTAGGAGAAGATCTGAGTTATACAATCGATAGGCAACAGATCTAACAGTAATCGCGTGCTAACAAGCATGGAGGATAACTCCAAAATGAAACGCGAGAAGTTATAAAACTGAGTTAAAACCTCAGCTAATCAGGGTCATCCGCTTGAAGGATTCAGTTTAAGAGAAATTATTCGGCGTAATTCACAAGATAAATCATTTGTGACGTGTTTCTAACCAACTAGTGTGGTTCATCGTCAGGACAAGTTGAAGAGACAGATCCAGCTTAGCATGTTAAATAGTTTAAGCAAAGCCTCCAACGACTATCTCGACTAACGGCTACTTTTGACTTTAGGACCAGAGTCAAAATTATTACAATTTAATGGAAATTGGTTATATTAGGTGACCAATAAAAAATATATAAAATAGTTTAAATGTTGTTTAAGGTTAGTTAAAAAGGGTAATTGTTTGTTAATTAAAAATTATCAATTAGCTAGTATTAAAAGGGAATAAGTTATATACAAGAACTTTTCTTATAATAAATGTATATATATAATAATATATGTATGTATATATACATATACATATATATATATATATATATATATATATATATATATATATATATATAATATATATATATATATATATATATATATATATATATATATATATATATATCTGTGTGTGTGTGTGTGTGTGTGTGTGTGTGTGTGTGGTTGTGTGTTAGTTAGAGTAAACAAAAATAATGGAACGAGAAAATTAAGTTAACTAAAAAAAAAAAATAAAAGTAAAAATAAAAAAATAAATAAAAATGTCAATAAAATTAAATGAATAAAATAATAATAATAAAGTATATATATAGTTTAATTAAAAAGTTCTAAAAGTATTAATATTGAAAAAAAATTAATAATAATAATAATAATAATAGAATAGAATAAATAAATAAATAACAAGGAAATACTATCAAGTTAACTTTAAAAAAAAAATAATAATAAATAAAATAAAATAAAATAAAAATAAATAAATAAATAAATTTTACCAAGCCAAAAGGAGAAACCCTAGATGAAGGAAAAGACAAGGCTCCAAGGAAAAAGATCCACAAAATAAAGGGAAACATCGAAAGCTAGAAAAAGCAAGACTAGGAAGAAATGGCAGGCATCCAGCAGCTATTGATCTTCCAACTGTCATCTCTATCGAGATTGCTCAGCCTTCTTTCAATTTCAATAGCTTCCCTGAATTTACGGTGATGGAACTGCGCAACCTTGGCAATAACTTTGGCCTCCTCAATACACACCTGATGCTTGGTATTTTCCGCATGCTCTGCTAACGCTGAAGACTTGGTTCTCCCACGTCTTAGGTCAGTTGCATGTTCACTGATCCTTTGCTGGATGGAGCACCCTTTGAAGGATTCAGATCTAATGATAATCATGTGGTTAACTAGGACGAGGTTTAATCCAGAAAATGGACGTGATGGTTTATGGAATGTGATTTAATCTATTGAAGTCTGGGTCGATCACAACTACTCATCAGGAAGGGACGCGATCTGACAAATATCACGTCAAAAAGTGCACGGGTTTTATTATAAATTTTGGACCCGAGAAGTTTATGAACTATAGTTTTTTTCCTTTTGGTTCCATTGGGAAGGTAAACGTTTGTGGAAAAGGTGGACCTGATATGTTCTGAACTGGAGTTTATTTCCTTTTGGGTTCCAGCCATAAGTGTTTAAGGAAGGAACGATGGTGATTGGTCAAGTTTCTTTGTGATTCCACCGATTAGAACGATTCCTATATATACGTGGGCCATAAGGGTTTCTTTATGATTCCGCCAATTAGAACGCTTCTGATATATACGTGGGTCCATAGTCCATAGGTTGATGCGTGAATTTTTGTAAAGATGCAGCTTTGTTGCGTTAAAATATTTTAGCTATCATTAGAACATCTACAGGATTACAGCTTGCAGAATAACACTCAAGCCACATAATCAAGCAACAAATTCAAACAACGAGCAGCGATTACCGATCATAATCTAATTTCTGTTACTTATTGTTATCTTGTTTTCTTGAGGAGAATGAGGTGTCTTTTACCCTCCAATGTAATATTCTATAATGATTTTTACTTTAGACAGTTAGTAGATAGTTAAGCAGTTTGACAGTTTTATTGGTTATCAATTGTCCCATGATGTATAAAAAAAAGGAAAAATTATAGAAAAAAAGTATGAATTTTGAATAGCCTGGAGGCTATGCTATTGTATTCTTGATCAGATTGATGATTAATAAAATAATCGGGAGTTTTCCACACATTGATGGGTATGATTTTGTAATTTCTTTGTTATGTGTCATCATGTGTCTTCCTTTCTTTAAGAATTGTAATGAAGCTACACTTCTTTGTTTACTTATGTGAATGAAGTTAAAAATCCTTAAAAGAGCACTCCTATACTTAAAGTTCCTACTTCTACATTTCTTCTAAGTTACGGATAATAGTTTCTGTGAAAAAAAAAGCATATTGTCTCTAACTTCTCAAAGTGTTACAGATAATAGTTTATGTGAAAAACAACATATTGTCTCTAACTTCTCAAAGCATTCTTTACTCAGCATTTATATCCAACAACCATATGGCATTCTGAGACTTTCTTATCAGCTAAATATTAATGGTTAAAAGTCAGGCCCTTCAGGTCCTTCACTTGAGGATATGTCATACAAATAAGTGACAAGAATAATAAACATTAATGTCTTAAGACAATTTCTACACAAACAAGAAATTGGTTTCTTAAGGGACAACATAACCAACTGGGAGATTCCCTTTCACATCTCTATGGATGCAATTGATGGAGCAATAGGCGTTGTCCTCGGCCAAGAAGAGGATAGAAAGCCTTGTGCTATTTCTTATATCATCAAAAATCTTACTGCTGCTGAACTTAATTATACAGTAACAGAAAATGAATTTTTAGTTGTCATTTATGCCATTAACAAATTTAGACGTTATATAACTGGATATCAAGTTTTTCTGTATACTGATCATTTCTCCATTAGATATTTAGCTAATAAACCCATTACAAATGGTCAAGTGACTCGTTGGTTGTTACTTTTATATGAGTTTGATATCACCATTAAAGACCATCTAGGGAAGGAAACCCCAGTCGCAGATTTTCATTATCGGGTTCCAAAGACAAATGATCACATGGAAATAGACAACCATTTTCTAGATGAATGTTTGTTTGTCGTACCAGTTAAAATGACATGGTATGCAAATGTAGCAAACTATCTGGCGATAGGAAAGCTTCCCAGACACTTGACAACAACAGAAAGGAAACAGATTTTCCAATGCAACGCTTGATTTTCTTGGATTAGTGGACACCTTTTTCACAGGGTCTGATATGTGCATATGCAGATGCATTCGTGAAGATGAAATCTACGACATCTTGAAGGCTTGCCATGACGAGCCCTGCAGAGGACACTTCACATATCATAGAACAAGGCATAAGGTACTACAAATGGGTTATTATTGGCCCACAATTTTTAAAGACGCTAAGAAATATGTCTAGGCTTGTGATAGATGCCAAAGGATAGGCCTTCCTAGTCAATCTAATGAAGTGTCGCTGCAACCACAATTGGTAATAGAACATTTCAAACGATAGGCATTGGATTTTGTTGGTCCATTTCACCCACCATCAAACCAAAAGTCCTACATACTAGTTGCTACAGAGTATGTAACAAAGTGGGTAGAAATAGTAGATTTGCCAAGGGCTACAGAATAAACCATAATAAATTTCCTTTTTTGGTTATTTATGTGGTATCTCTTACCTAAGGAAGTGATAACAAATGGACGGGGGCGATTTGTAGGACATAAGATTAAAGCCACTCTACAGAACCACCACATCAGACATAAAGTCACTTCCCCGTATCATCTGCAGGTGAACGGGCAGGTTGAAAGCATCAATAAGGTCATCGCAGTAATTTTGACCAAGACAGTTTTTACACATCAATGGGACTGGGCTGCTAGACTGTCAGAGGCCTTGTGGGCCTATCGCATAACTTGGTGAAATACTACTGGATATTCTCCAAACTAACTTGTATTTGGAAAAGGACCTATCTTTCCTGTTGAACTTGAAATAAAGACTCTCAAAACAGCCTAGGAAGTGGGATTGCATCTGACGGAGGCCCAAACTAAGCGACTTCAACAAATAAATGAAGTGGATGAAGCTCAAGTACTTTCTCTACAAGGCACTGCAATTATTCAATAGCAAAGGGAAAAGTAGCATGACAGTCTTATTAAAAGGAAGACATTTCCGAAAGGAGACCAGTTACTCCTCTATGATTTGAGATTTCAAGACTTTCCAGGAAAGTTACAAACAAGGTGGCTTGGCCCTTATGAAATTCAACAGGTACATAACAATGGCACTCTCACTCTGAAGGGTGAATAGACATAGGGTGTGTCTTTATCATAAACCACTCACCAAAGAGTTTTTTTTCCAACATGTGAGTGGTGATCCCACTATGCAAATTTTAGCTGTAGGGAGTGATGACCTGATAGATTTACTTTCATAAAAAATTATCTTTTGAACAATTGTGGTTCAATCAAGTGAACAACCCAATTTCTTCGATTTCTTTTCGCGTGTTTTGCTGTTGAATCAATTGAACAACACAAATTTCTTTTTCTTGTTTGTTGTTTAATCAATTGAACAACTGTTGTTCAATCGATTGAACAACTGTTGTTCGGTAAAATGAACAGCTATGATTTCTTTTTACTATTCCATCATCGATTATTCTTTTTGCCATTTTTCTCTCCCATGTTTTCTTAGTAACACCATCGATGTGGATTTGGAATTTTTAACTGAAATAGTAATATTAAAACAATTATGACTTGTAAAACCTTTGATGGTCATCTTTATTATGAAACTGACCTAGTGCATCCCTATAATAACTAGTTTAATATCTTCTCTTTGGACATATCATAAAATGATTTAGTATCTTAAGATGATGTTGGTTTATCTTTTACACTTTAAATTGATAATTCCCTTTGGTATTGTGATATAGGGATGAAAGCATAATTTTCATTGACATTTTTTTTTGACTTCTCATGCCATCCATGTCCCTTAAGGAGTAAATGAGCCTTTCTCCCTTTACAATAAAAATATCAAAATATGAAAATATGAAAAAGCAACACACATCTTCTTAAAGAGGATAGGGGGTCTCATCACGAGACAACCTACCATGATCATAAGGGTGTAACAAGTGACATTCCATTGTGGCCACCATACCAGGGTAATGACCTTCTTGATAGCCAAAATTGCTAGAAGGATAAGAGGTCTCATCACGGGGTAGCCTAATCACTTTGTTGTATCCTAGTGAATGGCACTATGATTATCTAGTTACCATACCAGCATCGTCGTCTATTTATAGCAATGAAAAGAAAAATAATCTAAATACGAAAAGGACTATGGCTCATTTTTGGGGTTAAAAAGCAACCGTGTCGAGACTATGAACGCCTGCTGGCAAAAGTGGCTCTTGTAGGAATGTACAGGGTAAGTTCCTCAGATACAACACCAAAGGACACTGCTCATAAATAGATCACATATCAAGACACCAGTATTCTTGATGTGGTTAAAACCCTCAAAGAGGGAAAAAGTCCATGGCCTGAGCCAACACGGCCACTTCAGGTAATTTATTAATAAAAGAATGAAAATTTTCATAAGCTTCTCTCATGAACGGTTGCCCTACAAATGACCCTCTCATGCAGAAACATGAGGCTTGAAGGCAAAAGGCTTGGAACTTATTCCAAAAATACAAAAAAAAAATTACAAGCAAAGGAGTGGGATCCTTTAGCTGTCAATTTACAAGCTTTCTTGCTAAGATTTGAGCTAGGATTTAGGGATTGAGTGATTTTGTAATTAATTCATGTAGTTTTGATTCATTTGAGATTCTCGAGGAGAATATCGACCAGATTAGATATTGTTTAAGATTAGGAAAATTTGATCCAGTGTTTAAGGATCTGATTGTTAGGTTGAAATAGTATTTATGTAAGTTCATGATCGTAAAAGGATTTTGACTGATTCGGATTGTTTTTTACCATATAAGGTTTAGTTGTAGAAATTATATCTCTGTGTATTTGTGTGTATAATTGGTCAATCCCGGAGGTGTTGCATCCCTTTGTAGTGTCTTTGTGTATTATTGAATTTCCAATTAGCCTTAAGAATTTAGAGTTCTATGTGATCGCATTTAATCTCTTTTCGCCATGTATTAGAAACTATGAGGGTGAAAGTGTGGATTTCTTGATCGGGGTTGAGGCACTACACTCATTCCTAACCGTTGATTTCATTTTCAACGCCTTACGTCACAGTCAACAGCGAGGGTTGGTGTTGTTTTAACCGTGTGCTAATAGAAGTCCCACAAGCCGTAGGATCTAATGGCCTCTGTTATCTGATGAATATCGGGTCTTAACATGATCAGACATTAATCTAAATACCAAACCTAAAATTTTATAGACCAAGGGTTTATAAACCTCATCAGCTCCATGAGGCGGGTAAATGTCGCGCAGATCCATGTGTGATGCACTGCTAACCATTGGATCCCTGTTGATTGCTAAATGTTGATTTAATATCGCATCGCATCATTCATGAGTGAATGAAACCTGGCCCGAAGGAATTGTGAAATGCGATGTGCGATACGAGGATCACCGATTAATATTGCATCGCATCATTCATGAGTGAAGGAACCCTGGCCTGGAGTAATTGTGATTTCCGATGTGCCATGCTTGGCGGACTTGTAAAGCACTTGTCATTGTGGCTGAATTAAGCAGTTCTAAAAATTTAGTAGAATATATAACTTTCGAGGTATATGACTAATACTCTGTGGGAAATCCAAGAAGAAATTCTGCCTGAACTAGAAGAAATCATTTTGGATTTGAACGTTTGTCCACTACACCTACACCCATGCCACCATTTGTGACATCAGAGCAGCCTAATGACATTGAATAGGATCTCAAGGATCAGAGAAAGAAATCCAACATGGCTTTCAGAGTTGGAGGAAGAGGTGGTGGTCGAAGAAGAGGAGGCCAGGTGCAAACACTGAAGTATTGGAAGCTATGGAACAAATGCAAGCTAGATTAAAATCAATGGAATGTGAAGAGATGGAGATGTCGGGGATGCTAGTGAACCTAAAGGTAGAGATGCAGAAGATGAAGAACCTGCAGATGTAACTCCTGAAATGAGAGTATTTAGGTCAGTATTGAGGTCCACATCCAAGCGTAGACTTGAAGTCTCAATCTACACAGGAAGCTTAAGCCCCGAGGAATTGATAGACTAGATAAATGACATGGAGAAATTCTTCGATTATGAAGAAACAGATGAATGAAAGAAGGTGAAGTTTGCTATCACAAAACCAAAAGGACATGCAGCACTTTGGTGGGATAGAGTGCAGGCATAAAGAAGAAGACATGGAAAACAACCAATTAAGAATTGGAATAGGATGGTGGAAAAACTGAAAAGTAAGTTTCTACCAAGTGACTATTAGTAAACATTATTTAGACAAATGCATAATCTTAGACAGAGGTCTATTACAGTAAAGGAATACACAGAGGAATTGCACAAAGTGAGTATAAGAGCAGGACAAATCCAAGATATAGATGAGAAGGTTTCCAGATATGTGAATGGTCTTAGAATGAACATTCAAGATGAGATAAGTGTACTGTCTCCTCAAACAGTAGAAGAGGCTTATTAGATGGTACCGAAGGCTGAAGAAAAACTCATAAGGAAGCATTTTACTAGAAATAGAGGTACTTTCCAAGGAAGGGGAAGACATGGTGGTAGAGGAAGATCTACAGCACCTGGCGATGGAGCTAGCAGTAGCTCAAGTCAACATGCACCCAGAGGAGGTGATGCAAGTGGTAGAGGGAGTTTTTCAAGAGGAAGAGGAGGCAGAGGTAGAGGAAGAGAAGTTAGATGTTACAAATGTAACAAGATGGGGCAAAGAGCTTATGAGTGCCCAGAAAATATAGTAATGAATCAGAGGAATGCAATTGTTGCAAAAGCTGAAGAGGAAGCAACAAAGGTAATAGACGAAGAGAATGTACCAGAGAAAGGGGAATTTTTGGTAGTCAACAAATTTTTTTTTAAACTAGCTAAGGAAATTTTTGAACCAGCACAAACGAAAACCTTGTTTAGGACTGTGTGTTAGGTCTTTATAATACTAGTGATTACCCCATTACTATTGTAGTTGTATCCATTATTAATATTGTTGTGCCCCTATTGTCCCCATATTTTTATTACTGTGCCCCATAGAATCCCTCTATTGTTATTTTTGTGGCTTTATATTATTATTGTTAGGTTGACTCGGTTATATTGTGACTCCTTAGACTCCTATATATTGAAAGGAGGTTTTGTCATTTGAATCATCCAAGAATTGATCATTTTTGTAATGTAAAGGAGGTTTCCCCCTCGAAGAGGCTTATTTCTAAGGCATTCATCTATCTTTTCTATCTTTTTGTGAGTTGGTTTCATAACATTTGGTATTAGAGCTTTGGATTCTAGGGTTTCGCTACTCCAAATAGGTCATCGTGGCATTTTCGCTATAACTTTTTTCTGCGACGTTTCAGAAGAAAAAAGAAACCCATGTTAGACGAAATGGCACTAATCCTCAGGTCTGAATTTCAGAGCTTTTCGTGCTATATTTGTAGAGATATGATCTGAGGAAGTTGGTCTTTTTGCAGACTTAGAAATTACATTCCAAACAGGTGACCTGGGGAAAATCGTCATAACTTTCTCTCTGAGCATCGGATTGAAATTTTGTAAGAAGGTACAGAAAAAGGATGGACTGTAGTTTCTTGTTTATATTTTTTAGTGCCAAAGGTTGAAACAACGACACGTGGTAATTCATACAAGTTCACTCCTCTGGAAAGGTCTATAATCAGGTCATCTTGGGAGATTGTGCATAACTCTTTCTTGGAGAATCCAATTTGGATCAAACTGGTGGCATTAGAAAGAGGACGCAGAGGTTACTATAGGAAATTTTAGAACTGGATGATCCAAAATTATAGAGATACATCAGATTCAATATCAAGCTCCTACAAAGTGAAAAAAGGTGTGTATTTTTTTTTAATTTTTGCTTAAGCTTGGTTTGAAAAATTAGTTTGAAGGAATTCAAAGGGCATAGTAAAGCATTATTATCGGTGATGACCTGAGGAAAGAAATTGCAAACACCTAGTAAGAAACCTGAAAGCTCTAGCATGACTCATGAAGAAGAGGAAGAAATTCAACATGATATATCAAAATTACGAGACCAAGTGCAACAAGTGTCACTTGCACAAAAGGTAATAGAATCTAAGATGAAAGATGTAGAAGCTAAGATGGATGGTTTAAAGAAAGGTGCAGAAGCTAAGATGGAATGTTTAAAGAAAGGCGTAGAAGGTAAGATGGATGGCATGGAAGCTAAGATTAATGGCATGGATGCCAAAATGGATGGCATGGATGATAAGATGGAATAATTGAAGATAAATATGAATAAGTTGCTACAAGAAATGGTCACTAATGGTGACAGGGTAGTAAAGGAAACTCATGATGAGAACAAAAGAAATGTTAATCATGATTCCATAGACTCTAATGTTGGATCGAAGACCCACCATATTCCAAAATCGATATGAGGAAGTTTGATGGCAAGGATCC
>APFE031017476.1:167991-199741 GCA_000404065.3 Pinus taeda
GGGGACTTGTAGTCTTTTCCTTGAGAAATAAAGGCTTCTCTAGTAGAATGGAAGGTGGAAACAAACACAAAGTAGGCTGGTCCCAACTTAGTAAGAATGGAATAGATAAGGCTACCATCTTCTTTCTTAACCTTAACACCTTCCAAGAGAAGTCTAAGGGTCTTGAACTTGGACAAAAAATCTTCAATGGAAGAAACATTATTGGGGTTCAATGTAAGCAACTCATTTTCAAGTTGATGGGCTCTAACTTCATTTTTAATTCCAAAAGATTTAGTGAGTTGTTTCATTGCTTCATTAGGAGTATCAAGTTTTGCGATATGGAATCTAAGGTCTGGAGAAATAGACATCCCTATCAACCCAAGTTCTGGATCTTGCCTATTTTCCCATTTGGCTACCTTATCTTCATCTTGAGGTTTGGTTTCTTGGCCTGAGGCTATTCAGTAAAGACCTTTACTTCTAAGTAAATCCACAATGTAGGACCACCATTTGAAGTAGTTAGTGTTGTCAAGAATAACTTGGCATGAAATTTCCATTTTAACAGAAACTGAAGTTATAGATGCTGAAACTAAGTGTTCCAATGGAAAGATCTTGGAAAATTAGGCTGATTAAAAAAAAATAGCTCTGAGAATGGGTTCTGGATGAAGAAATTATGGCTTTTTGAAGAAAAGTTGTTGAAGATGATGACAAAGTGCGTGAATGTGCGGAAATGAATGATAATGTTATATTTTAAAACCCCCCTCCTCCCCCCCTTTCCAAAATTAATCTAATTAGCTCACTTTAAAAAAATATTTTATATGACTCACTTTTATAAATATGTGAAAGTCACCTTTACAATGGTACTTTATGAGCTGCCCACTAAATTGTAACTTAAATAAAAGATAAAGAGACTTTATAAATATAAGTGACTCAATTTTTATAATGGGTGAGAACACTTTTACATAAAGTAACTTTAAAACATAAGTTACATGTGTTTTTTGAAAAAGTAACTCAACAAAAAGAAAGACTTGAACTCAAGACCTCTATTCTCATAAACTAACTTTGGACCAAGTGAGCTAGTTTAAAAGGTTAGTAATTTTTTAAAAAGAGGAAGGAGGGTTTTTTTTGTTTTTCCTTTTTTTCTTGTTTTAAGTCACTGAAGCTTTGGGGTGCGTACTTACTTGAAAAAGCTCTTCTTTTTTTCCTACAAAACAAAAACCACAAAACCCAACATGAACATACAGAAAAAAAAAACAAACCTTATGGCTTAAAGTTAGATTTAGCCAAAAACTAAATATTTTCCTCCATGTTTCTAATTTTCTAAGATCACACTAAGGCGCAACGGAAAAGAGCATACGCATGAGAAAAATCCTTCCTTTCTGTTTCTGATTTTCCCAAATCGCAAAATCATTGGGCAAAGAGCATATGTAGAAATGAAAGGTATAGATCCAGTACTAAAAAACAGAGATCTAAATAAACTGAAATAAATAGAGAGATGAATAGCTAGAACTGCAAATAAAGATTGTATACCTCCAGATCTTAAAAATGACGTAGCTAGGGCTACTGGAAACCTTTTCGCGTGAAACAAAAAGGGTTCCTCACTGAAACAGATGCTCTTAATAGAATAGAGTAGTCCCCTTAGCCCGAAAGTAGTCAGAAACAATAGATCTAGGAAACGACAATCAGATACAGTAGTACCAGCTTCAGATTTAGATCACCAATGGATGCGACCCTCAAATAGCTCTAATACCATGTAGGAATTTACAGGGTAAGTTCCTCAGATATAACACTAAAGGACACACTACTCACAAACAGATCACAGATCAATACAACAGTATTCTTGACGTGGTTAAAACCCTCAAAGAGGGAAATAGTGCACTGCCTGAGCCAACGCAGCCACTTCAGGCAATTTATTAATAAAAGAATGAAAATTTACATAAGATTTTCTCATGAATGGTTACCCTACAAATGACCTTCCACAATGTTTAAATAGAGATCATGGATCAATCAGGTGTTCAGCCACGAATCAAGTGTTAGTAATACCGAGGAGAGAATGAACCGTTGAATCACTTCATGTCTAGAACATATCATGACTGTCAGATTGTAAGTTACAAAAGTACATAGTAAAGAAACACACTTTGCCTAAATCTACACTATACCAAGTTATACTTAACTATTTCCTATGTGTTGAAATATCCTATCAGCTCTGCTTGTGGTATTGTTACAATGAAAAATATTCCTTATCCTATTACTTCCTATTGACTGATTTCTAAAGGTTAATTTACCATTTGAACAACATTTATACCTAAATTAACCAACATGCATGGTAAACTATATCTTTATATGCATTATATCATTATTTTCCAATCAATCGATACCAACAGTCATTAGAATTTATCGTCAGTCATGCATTCGTCACCTTTTCCACCTAAGGAAAACATCTCTTCACATAATGATCTAATCTTTATTTTATTCCTTTTCATGAGAATTTCAAATATTTTGCGACCTGTACTGCTCTGAATGTTTTTTCATATTTATTCTGCTTTCATTGTTATCTAGCTGCATTTATGAACTCCCAACACCCTTTCCATTTTTACCATGCTTTTTGGTCATGGATGCCTTTCTCTGATTGGAAGGGGCATAGTCTACATTATGGATAGCATGTGTAATGATTATTAAATTTATTTCTGATTGGAGGGGGGAAGGACTGCATTAAGGGGGGAAGGTAAGCCTTATGGATAAGATGCGAATTAATTATTAAGCTGCACAAAAATTGACTGATGAGACAAACAACACAGTTGCCTTTAATATTAATTCTAAAACAACGTCATTGCTTTGTTAATAACATTAACATTTTTTATAGGTTTACAGTGTTGTTTCAAACTGTGAAATTGTGAGAATAGCCCATGCAAAAGTGAAATTGAACCAACTACTGAGAAACAACAACTGTGGGAGGAAAATCCATCCGTAGTGAACCTACATTACTTCGGGTATCAGAACAGGCTCATGAAATTCTTGAGCGTGCTAGCTCGCTTCAATACTTGACCAAATTATAGGGATTCCATGAGGAAATAACACTTGAATTTTTGCAGAATCTACAGAATGGATGCACGATGGTGAAAGGTAGAAACTTAATAGTTTCTGAAGCAGTTATAGCTAAAGTCTCTGAACTTCCAGCAGAAGGCGCAAGATGGATGGATAAGTGTGTTCTTCTGCAGGATGTAGTCGCAGTATTCTAAGACCCATATGAATAATTGGTATGCAAAGGCAAAGTGATTCACCCCACAGCTTTAAGGCAACCATGGTAGGAATTGGCGACCATTTTTTAGAGGTATATCACTTGTGGCTAACATCAAGATGTAGTAAAACCTTGACAACTCAAACTGTTATTTATTCTGAAGTAGAAAATTAGAGTTAATTTGCCATTTTATTTAAATTCTTTATTGCATGACATTGCTAGTCGGTTCAGGAAGGCTAAGGACCCACATTCTGTCATTAACCATCATGGGATGATCAAATTAATCATCATTTGTGGACTGGCCCAAAAGCAATTAACCCAGGATAACCTTGTAAATCCTCCTCTAACCCCACTAGAAGAAAACCTAGAGACTAAACAACAGGGGGTAAGAGTAACAAGTCCGAAAAGTACAAGAAAAAGAAGGAATCCTTCTTTGGCCTTAGGTCCAATAAAGTGTAGGTGCTCTCTGAGGATGAAATCATAGCAGAATACCCCAATTCCAAAAGAAGAAGTAAGGCCATCTCACATGCTGTCTCCAAGTCCACAAGATGATTTTTTGTAGGAATATGAGGAAGAAGTGGCTCGAGCACTATAGAATATGGGGACATACTATGAAGAAGGGGAGCCATATGGAAACTTAGAAGCGAAACATTGTGCCCTTAACCAGTATACCTCTATCGACAGTTATGGCCATTCTGAAACTTTTCCATTTGCTGATACTTTGGATGGTAAAAGGGAATTAATTCCCTCTATGAATGAGCACCTTGAGAAAGAGGCCCATGTAGAGGAAACCCTCAGGGATGGAAATCAACCAGATATTATTGTTCCATTGGAATCCCCAGCGAAGGAAAACCATACAGAAGAAAACCTGGAGGATGAAAATCAAGCAGGGGATATTGTCTTAATGAAGTCCCCAGAGGACAAGGCCCATGAAGAAGACCTTGAAAATGAAAATCACTTAGGAGATATTGTTCGATTGGAGTCTCCTGAGAAAGAAACACATGTAGAGAAATACCTAGAAGACGAGAATCCATCGGGAGACACTGTTCCATTAGAACATCATCCTGATATTGGCACAACTCCTCCTAAACCTGAAACCAACATAGTTGTGCCACCTCTGATATACAAACCCCACAATGAAGAAAACTTATATGGATAAATTGAGGAAGTTTCTTAAGAAGTACAGGAAGTAGAAGAAAACAGTTAAGCAACTGAGAGAATGGTTAAAGGAGGCAACTAGAGTCCTTTTGTTTGTTTAAAAGGGACCCAAACAAAGCAATTCCCTTTGAATAATATTGAGACTCAGACTGAAGGTCCTTGCATTTTCTCAATGGAAAGCCAAATGGACTTTTCCACTACAGATGTTGTTGTCCAAACCAATTCTGAGGAGAATACTCAGGAAGACTATTGTAAACCCCAAAGAATAGTGGAAGTTGTTGTTCAAACCGATTTTGAAGGAAATGCCCAAGCGAATTGTTGTATGTCCCAAGAAGAGGCTGAAGCTGTCGTTCAAACTGATTAAATGATAACATAGGATGATGAAATTAAGACAGAGGAAACACCTCACTACGTTCCTTTGGTAATGGAAGTTGTTATCATAAAATTGCAAAATGAACTAACCAAGGCTGAGCAGGAGTTGGCTCGACATAAGGAAGAAGTAGTGTTGTTACAGGTACACCAAGAATTGCAGAAGAAATTCAAATTAGTTACTGTAACATAAGACGAAACTTTCACCAATTTTAAATATGAGAAGAACAAAGTAGGGAAAGCACAAGCCAAGTTGCAGAAGGCCAAGGAGAAAATTGAAACTATTTGCTCTCTTTACTTTGACGCGTTTTCTTGTCAATCACCTGTCATGAATTATGCACTATTCTTGTTAGAAAGATACCTCTTACTGAAAGTGAAAGCTGTCGAGGCTAGTAAGTCAGTGGAATTGAAGACCACTCCTAACTTTTTAAAATGTTTTAAAGAACAAAATGAAAATGCACATCACCTTTTATGTGAATTATACATGCAAAAAAATTTCTTGGAGGGTGAACTGGATAGTAATCCTGGCCCTGTCATTGGGGATATTCAATTTCAAGATTTTCTCTCTTTTGTTACCAATCAGATTAAATTGTCTAAAGCCTATAACACTTTTTCAAAAAAGGGAATATGGTATAAACTTATGGGTCAGGGGAGAACGCACGAAACCTTTACATCTTTCTGTCCAATATAAATAGTTCATGAAAAGGACAGGAGTCGTGGCTCAATTAGGACCACTCCAAACATATATCATACAGGAAGGGAAGGAATGCTTTTAGGAAATCAATGAGGAAGATTTGTCAATAGCAAGACAAAGATGGCAAACTTCCACTAACAATGTCAGGAACATGGAGCCATTTAGGTATATAAATTTCAAATCTGCCTCTACTTGCCTACACAAATACAACAATATGGTCCTAAGCATGGGCCCTGACTGGATAGGGTGCCACTACAGATGTCCTATTATTTGGTACCCTCCCAACGAGTATTACAGTGATTATAATTTGCCAAATTACTATGTAAGCTAGGCTTTTGCAGTACTTAAACAAAAAAATGGTTTTAGACTATATAAGGAAGAGGTTTATCCTGCTTACTCCTTAAAACAACAGCACCTCAATCATCTTATCACATGACGAAATGCAAAAAGGTAAGCAGAGGAGTATGTTGGGTCATGGAAAAGGAATTTTTTATGCTCATATTAGCTTAATTCATGATTCATCTTTATTTGTTTATCTTAATTTTAGGAATAAATATAGAAGAAATAATTGTAAAAGCTGGATAAAGCCGATCATTAATGAATTGGGTAAATCTGGGTATGGAAAGCTAACTTTTTCTATCTTTAAATGCGGGAACATGAATTGAATGATTTTTTTTCAAACGATAGAACAACAATGACCAAGAAAGGAAAAGGATAGCGCCTCAATTACAAAGGACAACAGAAGACTAGGAGAACCAATTCTATTATGTGATGAAATCAGATTGTTGGTTGCGAAATCGTCAAGATCCCCTGATCCCAAGGATTCACTTTTATCCATTTTTCTTTCCTAGGTTATATAAAGTCAAAAGGAAAAATGAAAAACTAGTTAGAAAATTCAAGATTGTAGCTATTCATTTTGACACAAAGTACCTTCATTACTCTGAAGTTGTAACTCTATTATCAAGTTTAATGAAGAAGATTTTGTTTTACCTATAATCGCATTCTAAATGTCCATCGGTAGTGACTTCTGGAGAATTTGGGCCAAGTCGATAGGATATTTACTGATTTAATTATGTCATATTTATTTCTATTTATTCTTACGATTGTTTATTACTATTAGTTCATGAAATTAGAATTATCTTTATTGCTACGATTATTGATTATTACAATTTTCTTTTATCGTCCAAACTAGATTCTAGATCTTACTGTGTTTTACATCTACGTGTTAATCTTTACTAAATTTCGCAGACTAGTTTAAATTTTTTATTGTTGTTCACTCTGAAGTAGTGTTACCAAAGATCTTAAGCTTACAGTTGATTTCTTTTCATGAGATGTTTGAATAGTTACTTGTTGTTCATTTGTTGTAGCTTTCCTTCATGCCAAACGAATTAATGTGTACACTAGTTAAGATTTTCTAAGAGTGATTCCTTTTACTTGCATTCCAATTTACTTCTCTACATAATTTATTAAAGTAGGTTTGAAAATTCTTTAAAGATTTATTTCAGAATTGTTTTGGATTGAACTTCGAGAATTAGATATTAATTATTGCAATGATTCTAATTAATTCCATTATGAATTAGCCTCTGAATTCACTTGCATTGACAATCATGAACACTCTTAAAATAAACAAACTTACCCTGAGTTAATGATTAATGTAGGTACTAATATTTCTTTCGAATAGTCATCTTAATGCACCAACAACTACTATTCGTAATATTATGAAAAGAGAATTTGTTTCCAATTTTACATGCAATTATTTTATACCCAAAATTCTTACACCTATAGAATTCAGCATTGTTCAAGAAGGGGGCAAAGGAACTAAAATTCTTACAAAAGCTTGTGCATGTCCAATTTCTTGGACTATAATTCGCTCTCTTGCTACTCTTAGGCCATTGAAAATATTTCCTTTGACGAGAAAAGAATCTTTGTGCTTGGATGATCAAATTTATCTTTTCATGAATTCGTGGTTGTGGCTAAAATTGTACATTCCACCTATGCTTCTACACCTTTGTTTTCCTTTTTGGACACTTGGAAGCAAAGTTTCTTGAATTCTTACACCAAAAGCATATGAGGGGTTGCATACCTTTATTTTGACTCCTAGAAGTCCCTTTATTTTGATGCATTCTTTTCTTTGCATTGTAGTTTTGTTTGGCATTCTTTTAGCCAAATCTGTGGGTCCCTTTAACATTGTTTCTAAGTGACCATCATCTTCAATTGTTATCTTGGCTTGAGAGGAACAATCGGTAGTTTGTTTATCTTTAAACACTTTAGAATTATTTGGTTGCTTCTAAAGATTCATCAACTGTTTTTTAATATTATACTCTACATTTCTGGCTTTAGATTGATGGCTCTAAGATTCTCGATCTCCATAATGGCTTATATGAGTTGCCTCTTCAAACATATCTTTTCTTCAAGATCTTCTAACTCAATTGAGGATCGCCTAGTGTTTATTTAACTCTCAACAGTTTGTTCCCTTGATGACTCTAAGGATTCTCTTCTCGATATGTGAGATATCCTTTCTTCCTCTTCACCATAGGTGGACCCATTAACTTCTTGACCAATATCCGTATTCGTTATCATTGAAGCTTACATCTCCTCTAGGTTTCTTTCGGCAATTTAGCCTCTTGATACAGAATAATCATCATTTGATTCATGATATTCAATGCTCTTTGAATATTTGGTTACTTCATCCTCCGGGGAAAGCCTCTTGACATCATATGCATCTTGCATGTCAATTTCATAGATGGACTACAATTTGTCTCATATCTCATTTGCATATTTAAAATAGATTATTCTTTTGAAGCACCTGACTTAGACAACCCTCTCATGATTTCCTTCCTGGCTTGTTTATCAAACTTATCATTTATTACTCCATACTCCATAGATAACCATACATCCAAATCAGAGATTGTGAGTAGATTCACATCATTACCTTCGAAATTGTATAATTTGAGCCATTAAAAAATGGAACTCCATTTTAGGTAATCTAGTCCTAGTTCTCTGTGATCCGTAATCTTCCTTCTAGTTGTTAAACTGGTCCTGAAGGACACTGGCTCTAATACCAATTGTTAGAAAAATTGGAAACTGGGACACTAATAAGAGGGGGTTGAATCAGTAGTGTGTCAAAAATATACAATTATTCACAAATTATTCATGGATCAACAACACAACTCAATCATGCAGAACATAACATCATAAACATCAAGCACATGAGAAACATATACACAAGACACTAGCCCTATTTTTATTACAAGATTCAACTCAATTACATCATGGCCCCACAAGCTACCACTTGTAGGTTTATCATTTGTTGCTGGAAAGAACTTCGATCCTTGCTCATTTATCAACTACCACTAAAAAGGACTGCTACCTCTGCTCGTTTACCAATACTCACTAGAAGGGAATATTTCCATTCCTTGTTTACTAGCATCCACTAGAAGGGACTATTACCCTTGATCTACAAGCTACCACTTGCTAGCCTTATTCATCCATATTTCATCCATTTTCAAACTCAAATCAATAGACCTTCTCGGCTTTCAAAATAATTTTATTCCTTAATCACCAACACCTTCACCAATATTTGATTACTCATAAAGTCACCTTCAACAATCTCTGATTACTGATACAAACCACCACCACATTAAGCAATATGTCATCAATGAACAAATCACCAAAATTTATGCACAAACGACATCAACAACAATTCATTCTCTGCCTTCTCAAACATCTTTGAGGCACCAATATTTATCTATAATTCACCTTTGATGCATACCCAAACTAGTATGCATCACACTGCACCAACAACCTCTAATCCACACACTCTACTTTGCAACCATAGAAACTTGTTTGCTCAAGCCTCCTTATAAAGAATTCGTCTTGATATTTTTTGGCTTCTCTTTATTTTCTTTGATTTCCACATGCATCCTTATTTTTTTTCCTTTATCCTTTTTATTTCATCCCTCTAATTGTGTTCACCAACTTATCTGATCTTGATCATATTTTTCTTCCAGTTAATCGGAGTTTATTTTCCTTTTTTAACATTATGGCATTTAACAAGATTTGGAAGTGCTTCTGCCAATTTTAGTTGTAGTTAATTTTGATTTAACTACCAAATTTAGTGCCAAGAATAACAGTTTCATCAAATTTGATCTTAAGCCCTTTTTCTTTGCCATTGACATGTTCTTCTAACAAATCTAGCACCTAAACAAGTTGTTGACTGTTGATGCCAAATCCAAAATGTTTTTTTGAATATTGCTGCAAACTTTTCTTTTCTACATGTGCTTCTACTCATGTTGCTACCACCAAATTGGTCATGCTGCTAAATTTTGCTTATCTGAGATTTTTTCTTCCAATTCTGTCGAGTTTGGCCCTTAAACCCCTTTTCTTTAATACCTTCCTATTTTCTTCCATACAACTTGGTCTCCAGACCACCAGCTTAGGCCCTAGGCCATAAACCATTTCAAGCCATATGCAAGCCAAAATCCAGTGTTAATGGCTTCACGCCATTAGTTTATTTCTACATGAAATAACCAAACACCAACCCAAACGTCAGAGCTCCCTTTCTCCTTGCTATTTTATTCGTGTCACACGCTTGGTCTCATTTCTATGTGAAACAAGCCAAGGTATAGGTCTAGATGCTTAGCCTAGAACTCCATATTCGACCTTTGCATTGTGTACAACATAGCTATCCGCCGAGGTAAAACATATGGGATGAGTTCTCCTAGTGGGGTACTCCCAACGCCAATCTAATTTGCAGCCACCTATGTGTTGTTAGTGGTGATGTGTCTCAACACTTTTCTTTCTAGCGCCTTCCTTAACTGGTTCTTTTATAAGCCGTCATCCTAGGTTTTGTAGGCTTAATTGTCCTGCGAGGTCCGCCTGACACCTTTTTAATTGGATATCGCTCTATCAACCTTCCATAGTGTCCTAACAAACTCCTCCTAGCTCTTTCCCTTTGTGCATTTTTATTACCATAGGGGTCATACCTTCGGGATGACATCACAACGATGTCACTATTGTCATGTGTCGACTTATGAGTGGTGAAACGTGTCACCTAGAAATAGCCCACTTGGGTACCTAAAAATGCCAAATCTGCATGCCACATGTCCACCTCTTATTGGTTGGTGCTGACATCATTATTGTTGCCATCCTAGTCAACCACATCCTGCCACTTGCCTTATATTGGAGGAGAGAAAAAGGGTCCCAAGGTCTTGGTTTTGGGACCAATTCCTTTGTTAATTTATTTTTCTGAAAAACCATCAAGTTCAAGCACTTCTCTCCTCAACACCACTCCTGAGTAGATTGTGGTTTGAGCAAGAGTGACTCCAAGGTGGTTCTATGTCATTGATCTACATGATTGGTGGTCTAGGAAGACACCTACCATGACCACCATGTTTGTCTAAAGTGTTGTCTCAAGTGCCATCAGAAATCCACCATGTGGCTCGACGCTCAACCATTGTATTCTTATGTCGGGTTGACACTTTGTTGCCTACAACTTTGTTAATCCTTTGAGAATGCACCTCCGGGCTAGCCCTTAGTGGGTTGAGCTGTCGGAGTGGGGACCTCCCACTTAAATCTCATTGTTCAGTTCTTGTTGTCATGTCCCGGTGATTTACTTCTGTGCGCTCTAGCAAATCTGTTGGGGTAAATACGCTGAGGTAAGCCCGCTTGATGGGTTCCACCTACTACTAATCACTGACAATGAAAGCGATTTTTGTTGCGAACATGTTTGCCATGTCTGCCCAATTCTCTCGCTTAGAGGCTCCATCGGTCTTGCTGCCAAGTTTACCACTTAAGCCAATTTTGGCTACACAGCAAAGGCTCACCCAAACACCTTTAACTCTGCAATATTTGACTTGGTGTCATAGAACTTTGATGATCTAGGAGGCCATTTTCGATCTCCCATATACCGTTAGAAAACTCTTCGAGAGATCTGTCGATATGAATGGGTTTCACTTACATATGAGATGTTCTATTGTTCCAGAATTGGCTGCAAAGCATCTGCGCATTTTTCTACCATGCTTTCCCCTTTCCTTTGCTTTTCCTATCCCACCTCTGCCATTTCCATTGTCTTTTCCTATAGAGACAATACCATTATCAATGCTTCACTGCTTCCATGCTTTGCCTTGGCCAATAATGTTTTCCTTTGCCATCAATTTCCCTTACCACCAACGATAACATATTTACCAATGAAGTTTCCCTTTCCAATCTTTGCCATTTAACAATGTAAACTTTGAAATGGGAATTGTACGGAGTACTCATTTTTTGAGGTAGCAAAAAAATCATCCAATTTTGAAAAGTGTTAATTCAGAATACACCATTTTTTTTAGCATATTTTCGAGACTTTAAATTTTCTTATGTATCAAGTATGAACATTTTCTAAAAATGTTAATGATTCTCATGTTGATTCTGAAAAGTGCTAATGAGATATCAAGCCCTTTTTTTAGAGGGCTTATTTTTGACACTTAATTTTTTTTAATGTATTAATTGTGGATAATTTTTTTTAAATTTTGGTAATTTTCATGTGGATTTTGAAAATAATCAACATTTCTTTTAAGGCATATCTTTGGCACTTTAAATTTTCTTATGTCTTAAATATGCACATTTTTTTTAAATGTTGATGATTTAACCATTTTTCAAATAGTCTAATTCCCAAGAAAAAAATTAAAATATATGTATACCAAATTAAAAACAAGGCAAAGAAACAATATAAAAATATAAAAAAACATAATATATATAATATATATTAAATAATATATATATAAATCCTTAAAAAACAAAATTTAAATTAATTGAGCAAAATAAAAAAAAAAACCAAAAAAATTGAAAAACTAAAACAAAAGAATAAATATAATATGAAAATTAAACCAATTAAATAAGCCCAAAAAAAAATTAAAAAACAATGAAAAAAATTAAAAAATATAATTAAAAATACAAAACAAAAATAAAAAACAAAAAATATGTCAAAATGATATAGAATTAACCAAAAAAAATTGATATAGACTATTAAAAAATAAATCAAAAATAAATAAAAAACTAAAAACAAAATAAAAATGATTAAATAAAAACATAATTAAAAATAAAAATAAAAAATAATTTTGGACTAATCGGCCTCGAGGTGGAGGTTGAATCTGAGAATCAGCCTCCATCCCCTAGGGCCCATTGGGCCATGAGGGTAGGTGGCGAGGTGGTTGCATGTTGCGCCGCTCCCTGCAACCCATGTAGCCCAATGGTTCCAGGGCCCCTAGGCCCATGGGCCGGAATTTTTTTAATTAAATTTTAATTAATCATTCAGTCTGTATTTTTTTATTTTCTTTATTTTAAGTTTTGAAGGATTTCCCCCAAAAAAAAATATATCTAATTTTATTTATTTTAATGTTATATTTTTAATTAACGTTTTAATTTTATTATATATATATATATATAATATATATATATATAATATGTATATTTTGGAATATTTTAGTATTTTTATTTTTTTTGCGTTTTTTTAATTAATATTTAAAAATCATTATTTATAAGTCATTTGTTTTTTTATGTTTTTCATTTTTTTATATATTTTTTTTATATTTGGTTTGTTATAAATATAATATATATAATATATAATATATATATATAAATAAATACACGCTTATTATTATTTTTTTTTAAATCGTTGTTTTGTTAAGTTTCTATTTTCTCAATATTTAAATTTTGTTCTCTTTTTAATCATCTTTTTTAAATATATTATTTATATTATTTCATATTTAAATTTTGTTAATGTTAAATATTATTAATGTATAGTGAAAATATTTAAAAAAAAAAATTGTGATTTTTTTTTTTGCTTTTTTGTGTTCATTTTTCTCATGTTTTAAAGTTTTTAATTTTTTTTGTCGAAAATTAGACTATTTGAAAAATAGTTTTAATTGCATGGTTGAAAATTGTCAAAATTTTAAGGGTTTTCTGAGTCATGATATTTTATATTTACCACCTTCGCTGAAAATTGGTGAAATTTTAAGGCTTTTGAGAGACATGATATTTTATCTTTAATATCATGCCTAAAAAGCATTGGAATTTTAAGGTTTTTCAAAGTCATGATAATTTATCCTTAACGTCATTGCTAAAAAATGTTGAAGATTTACCTTAAAAAAAAAGACATCACAACATCAAAACTTTTTGTTTTCGGGGTGTCTTTTGCACGAAAATTATAAGTTTTTTATTGGCTTTACTGCCATTTTTTTAAAATGTTGAAAATTTACCCCAAAAAACATTATTCCATCATCAACATTTTTCGTTTTCGGATTGCTTTTCATCTTTCTTTTAGGTTTTGTTGCTAGAGTTCTCATTTTGAATTTACAATACCCATTTCAAAGTTTACATTGTTATTTCCTTTACCTTTTCCTTTTCTTTTGCATTTTCTTTTCCTTTTCCACCTTTGTCATCAATAACAACACATTTCCAACACTTCCCAATAACACTCCAGTTACATCAAGGGGAACTACATCTAATTGAGACAAGCTCATTTTACAACCCAATATGATGTGTAACGATGTTCGTCTATCATAAAAATTGAAATTTTTCTCATGTCGGCCAAAATAAAATTAAAAATTAGAAATATGAATGTTAAAAAAAACTATACAAAACATTTAAATAATTTACTCATAAAAAAATTTGCACTTGAAGAAATTGGATCCCTCTTGGCTCAGGTTAGATGTGTATTAAAAATGTATCTATGTTGGTTATACTTCATCAATAAAATTGGCATTAATAGAAAATATAATATTGCACTATTATTTTAGCTTTATCTTTGCGTCCTTATTTACTCATCCCAATGGATATGAGTTGGGATGATCACAAACTTCCAATCCCAATTTTATGTCTATCTCTAATGCAATGAGATTTTCTTATGAACCTAATTTAAACAAAGAATCAATATTTGTCTTCATGACCTGTGCCTTTATATCGAAGAGTTCGGTATTTTCATTCTCTTCCTATTATTGAAGACTACTCAATTTCAAGTCTTACTACCCTAATGAAGAGATGATATTCTCATCTATGCTTGAGTTCTTTTCTGCGTGATTGCTCGAATCATTGGCCATGAGGTTCTTCTTCTTTGTATCTTTCTTTTTGTTCTTTGGGTTAAACCCTAAATGCAACTTCCACCACTTCTCCTTTGTATGATTTTCAATGTTGCAATGGGTACAGCGGTTGTTGGTATCTTTGCACTAGTGTGTTTTGGCTATTGTATTTTCCACCCCTTTCCACTTCTTCTTCCCCTCCTTGGAAGCTTCTTGGTGATCCTTCTATAACCCACTTGATTTCCCTTTCTTATGGCATGTGTTCTCCAGGTACTATGCCAATACACAATCCTTGTCCATCAATCTGGGCTTGAAAAGCATCACTTTCTTCCACAGATGGTTGTGTAGCTCCCCCATATACTTGAGGAGTACATATGGGTTCTTTGGTGTGATACCAAGTATTATGGTCATCTTCTGAAATTTTATGGTGTACTCCTATACACTCTTCCCCTACTTCTTCCTAAAGTAATGCCATTGGATCCACTAGTCCTCTACATACCCAATAGGGAAAATTTGTGACTTTGAGTGTTTTGAAATCTTCCCACTTATTCACTGGAGCATCTCCCTCCAACATCGAGTTCTTTATGTGGCTTATTCACCAGGTTAGGGCATGGCCCTCTAATTTTAGTCGAGCAAACAAAATATTTTTTTCTTTTTCTATTTAATTAACACTAAAATAAACTTCTTATTGTTGCAACTATTGATTTACCTTTAAAGCATCAATATCACCTTGATATGGCTAGATGTAGAACCTTTCATTTACTTTCAATAAGGACAATGAATGGCTCACAAAAGTCAAACTATGTTGATTATTATTAGGTTCTTTCTTATATTCCTTCTCTACTTATTCTCGATTCATTGATTTCCCCTCTTATCCAACCTTCATATTAGAACCTCCATCTTCTTTGAATAGCTTGAGCTTATTGATTAGCGCCTCAGTGAGGAGGCTCACATTACGATTTATATCTATGACTTGTGCTTCGCGTTGTGTAAGCCTCTCCATTGCAAGATCATGCTGATTATTAATAAATTCATAAACCATGATTGGGGTTTTGTGACTTTGAGATTATCCAATCTGGATCCCCTACAACTCCCCACAATATGCCGAAATAAACCTGATCTGATACCAGTATGATCCATGAACTCTCGTGGATATTCCAATGGAAAATTCATTACAAAAGATATGATAAAGTTACGCTTAAAATATGAAATTACACTGTGAGGGGTTATTTCTCCTTAGATTTATGGATCTGTTAATTATTGTTTATTACATATGAAAATTATTATTATGTAGAGAATAGAGAATAGTAAAGTAAAACTCACAAGCCACAAATTAACACAAGATATAACCTAGGAAATCCTTTCTAGAGAAAACCCAGCTAGAAGGTGAGGTTTCTCTGCTCTCTTTCTCTAAATTGAAAATAGATGCAGGTATAAAGAAGCCATGCTCATGGCCTGTCGGTTGCTAAAGTGCACAAATCCTCTTTGTTTTCTCTATCCCTATCCACTCTTATGTACTCTACTCATCTATGGATCAAAAATGCACTTGAGTACAATGAAACCCCTTGTTTCCTCCTATTGGCTCAGTTATAACATAGCATGATAGCCTACTCTTAATTAAAATTACAATATCGAATCTTCTAGAGTTTTGAACATCATTATCATATGTTTAGCCCATTTTCCATGAATAATTGGGGCTTATGTGGCATCCTCTCAAATCATGATCGTCAAAATAGGAAGGTCAAATTATGATTGGTATAAATTTTACATATGGATTCCAATTGAGGTGATTATTGCATCCTTGGAAAGGCTTGTATGTATAGAATGGCACAAAAGGTACTACATTTAGGAGGCAAAGTTTTACCCCAATAAACGTTGTTTGATGATTCAAATTCTCCTAGAATGGTTTCAGATTCCAATTTGCCAAACTAGGTCCCATTAGTAAAAATGGTCATATCGGTTGATTCCTCTACTTTTTAAACTATGAACGCTTCAAGATGGATCACAAAAATATAATGATCCAATCAAAATATAAATTTAAGATGTTACCTTCCAGATTTAGTGAAAATTTTAAGGATGGAAATGTATCTTATAGTTTAGAAACCTTGGTGAATCTTACTAGTCCCTATTATGCAAATTGTAAGATGTTGGCAATACTTTTGTAGAGATAAAATTCAAATTTCTAATGATTTTATATGGTGTAAAATTTTAGCAAATTTTAAAGTAAAATAATTTTATCGTGTAAAATAATTTTATCCTATAAAATTTTGGCAAATTGTTTTTAGAAAAATAAAAATTAGCAAGTCATTTTTTTTGGAAAAAAGGAGAATTGTCTATTGACACGTCATTTTTTTTTAAATAAATGGTTAATTAACCCATTAGTAAATATTATCCCTTACAATTTCCCATATCAAAATTGTTTGTTCAACCAGTCAATTATTTCTAAATTTTTTCCATATCAAAATTGTTTCTTCATCGGATCAATTATTTCTAGATTTGGAATAGATGCATCTACCCCTATTTAATAATCTATAATATTCCAACATTGTAACACGCAAAAACATCCATATAAAGCTTGATTTATAGTAAATATTATATTGTTTAACTAAAAAAGTAATTTATGATTTTTCGAAAATTTTGTTAAAAAAAGATTAATTACAAATTTAAATGATATATGAAATAATTTTTTGGAAAACAAAAATAAATTTAACTAATTAAAATACATTACAACCTTCTATGAAGATATATAACATATATTTCACTAACAATTTAGTATTAAATGATTCAATGTTTAACTATTTACGTGATTTTACACTTGCTTTCAGCATAAGAGAAAACCTAGATTACCGTATCAAAGTTTAATGTACAATATTGACTTAAGTTCTCTAATTTGAATTGGCTTTTCTTTGCCTCCCATGGTGCAACTAGCTCAATTTTCCCTCTCGCTTGGGGGTGGTTCGTGTTATATTGATTCCTTTATTTTCTATTTTCTCATTAAAATGTAAAGAATAATTATTTTTCCCAAAACTATCTTCATAATATTGATACAAGTATCTTCATAATCATAATATAGATAATTGTATATTTAAAGTTTTTATAAACTCAATTTTTACTATGCTATTTATAAATTTAAATTTATCATTTAAATAAATATAACTTTGTTACTTCCCATCCTGATATATGAGATATGCTACAAACTATTAAATAAATTGCCATGAGTTCAAAACCTCTTGAATAATCACAATTATGAAATAATTGCAAATAATCATATATAAGGTTGGGGTTTAGTCTTATCTAGCATACATACAGGTTTAAATATCATGGAGAAGAGATTGTTAGTGTAAAGCCAAATTCATGAATCACATGTAGGATTCTAGATTCTTCTGCACCACCATTAGTTTATAGATTTCCAGGATTCTAGATCTTTCTACACCGCCATTAGTTTCTGGATCATTCCAGATCTCCATCTGAATCACATACAGGATTCTAGATCCTTCTTCTACCTCTATAAATTTGTAATTTCTCTGGCCAAGGAATGCAAGCCAAGGTCCAAGTCTGTTATGTAATGCAAAGTGGTTCCTGTTCTCTAGTGATTGTTTTATCTATTCTGTTGTTTCTGATTGAGTAATCTTGTTGTTTCTCCATTTGTCTGTCTCTGAAATTATTCTTTGATATTGCCATATAAGTCTCTGAGTATAAATATGTTGTGTGTGATATATTCTCTGAACTAACAACTGGTATCAGAGCTAGGGTCGAATATCCACTGGCAATCCGCTTATTGCCATCGCCTTACTCTAGCAACGTTCATTAAAACATTGGCTATTACCTCTGGAGCTGTTGAAGGATCTGTCGAGGAATCAAAAATCGCCACAAAGAAGAGAGTCCGGGAAAAGGATATGTTCAGGAAATAGCTGAGGAACTAGTTGATGAACGTTAAGACAGTTCTTGCAACAAATAAAAAATCCACGGGCATATGTTGAAACGTGTTGTTGGAGTTTGAAACGTGGAGATCCATGGAGTTTGGAGTTGAAACGTGGTGTTGGTAAGTTTTTTTTCACATCAAGCTTGCACGTATACGTGAAGTTTTTCTCAAACCAACATATATATGTATGAAATATGAAAAGGTTTAAACATTATATATGTTTTTTATATTTATTATGAAACATATATAATTATATGTTGGAATTTTGATAAGTATATTTTAAAAGGATCAGAAATTTTGAAAAGGGTATTTTAAAAGGAAGAAGATCATTATTACTAAATTTTAAAGAGTAATAATTAAAGTTTTATTTTTAAGTGGAGTTTTTGTTTTTGGGCATCAATATATTGAAAATGGAGACAACAGTTACAAATATGGAGAAGTTAAGTGGGGCTAATTTTGCCCTATGGAAATCACAGATGGAGGATATACTAATTTTAAAGGATCAGTATTTGCTGATTGAGGGCACAATAAAGAAACCCTCATTGATGATAAATGAAGAGTGGAATAAGCTAGATAGAAAGGTGATTGCAACAATCCGCCAATATTTAGCAAAGAATGTTTATTTCAACGTGTTGGGAGAAAAGACAGCAGAAGGATTATGGAAGAAGCTCCATAATCTATATGAGAAGAACACGGCATCAAACAAAGTGTTCTTGATGAAGAAGTTTTATAATCTCAAAATGAAGGAGGGTGCTTCAGTTGCTGAGCACTTGAATGCATTTAATATTATTACCAATCAACTTGCATCTGTTAAAATCATTTTAGATGATGAAATTAGAGCCATTTTGCTAATGTGTTCTATGCCAGACAGTTGGGAAAATTTAATTGTAGCGATGAACACTTTAGAAACTACAGGGACCCTAAAGTTTGATGATGTCAGTAGTAGTTTAATGAATGAGGAGCTACAACACAAGTCAATTGCGGAAAAATAGGGAGGAGAGGCTCTAGCTCTAGCTGATTGTGGTAGGAGAATGGATCGAGGTTGGCAAGGGCGATCAAGATCGAGAGGCCGATTAAAATCAAGGAGAGGCAGGATCATCTGCTTTCATTATGGAAAACCCAGGCCCATGAAAAAAGAATGTTGATTCTGGAAGAAAGGACAAAAGGATCAGATACTATCCAGTACAAATCATAAGTCACCGAGCACAAATGAAGGTGAGATTACTGTTGTAGCCACAGATGTTGATGTGTTGTTAACTGTTTTAGTAGAGGATGCATGTGCATATACATCTAGTAGTAGCTTTGATTGGATCCTTGAATCTGGGGCATCTCACCATGTAACCGCATGCAAAGATAGTTTTGTTTCATATAATCCTGGTGATTATAGTAGAGTGCACTTGGGGAATAATCATTTTTGTAGTATTGTTGGAGTGGGAGATGTCAAGATCAAGATGAAAGATGGACAAGATATATTATTGAAACAGGTCAAGCATGTACCAAAAATGTGCATGAGTTTAATCTCTATGGGACGACTGGATGATGAAGGCCATTCCACAAGCTTTGGAAAAGGAGGCTGGAAAATTAGCAAAGGAGCATTGGTCGTGGCCAAAGGACCCAAGATAGGAACATTATACACATTAAAGACACTGATAGGAAAATTAGATTCGGCTGCTGTCACAGAAGAACGAAATTCAGTAGATCTGTGGCATAAGTGTTTGGGTCACATGAGCGATAAGGCCTTAAAAATCCTTGTTGGTAAAAATTTATTGCCAGGTTTGAAATCCTACAATCTTGATCTTTGTGAGCATTTTATATATGGTATACAAAGAAGGGTTTCATTCCTTAGAGATGGCCATGACAGAAAGAAAAATGTGTTAGAATTGGTACACTCAGATGTGTCTGGGTCTGTTAACATCAAATCATTAGGAGGAGCATCATATTTTGTAACGTTTATAAATGATGCATCCAAGAAGGTTTGGGCATATCATATGAAAAGTAAAGGTGAAGTGTTTGGAATATTTCAAAAATTCCATGTTGTTGTTGAAAGAGAGACTAACAAATTGCTCAAGTGTTAAGAACAGATAATGGTGGAGAATATTGCTCAAACGCATTTAAGGAATATTGTAACAGGTTTGGCATAAAGCATGAGAAGTCTGTGCCTGGTACTCCTCAACAGAACGATGTCGCAGAAAGGATGAATCACACCATTATGGAAAAGGTGTGAATTATGTTGTCCAATTCCAATTTAGAGAAGAATTTTTGGGCTGAAGCAATCAGGACTTCTTGCTACCTCATAAATAGATCTCTAACTACAACCTTGGATGGCGATATCCCTGAAGAAGTTTGGACTGGTAAGAATTTGAATTATTCTCACTTGAAAATCTTTGGATGTGAATCATTCATACATATTTCCAAAGAAAATAAAACTAAGCTAGATGATAAATCTAGGAAATGCATTTTTTTGGGATATGCGAATGAAGATTTTGGTTATCGTCTATGGGATCCAAACAAACATAAAATTATTAGAATTAAGGATGTTATATTTAATGAGTTATAAATGTTCAAGAGGACTGTAGGTGAGTTGGAGGTCAAGAAGGTTATTGACAAGTCTGAAGAGCAACATGAAAACATACCACCAATACAAGAAAATGAACAACAAATTCAAGAGCATAAAGAACAACAAGTGGAAAATGATGAACAACAAGAAGAAGGAATCTTGTACGAACCTTTACAAGAGATTCAACTTGATAATGCACCACCACAGTTGGTTCACAGACCTTCTAGGCCTCATAAGCCTTCACAAAGGTATCCTCCTTCAAACTATATTTTGTTGACTGATGAAGGTGAGCCTAATTGTTTTGAAGAAGCCTGTAAAGTTGAACATAGTGAAGAATGGAAGAAAGCAATGGAAGAAGAAATGAACTCTTTGCTGGAAAATAAAACTTGGGAGTTGGTAAACCTCCTAAAAGGTAGAAAGGCCCTACAAAACAAATGGGTTTACAAGATTAACCATGAAAGTGATGAAAATAAGGAGCGGTATAAAGCAAGGATGGTGGTGAAAGGTTTTGCCCAAAAAGAAGCTATTGACTTCACTGTAATTTTCTCACCTGTTGTTAAAATGTCATCCATTAGAGTCATTCTTGGTCTAGTTGCTTCTTTAGACTTAGAATATGAACAGTTAGATGTAAAAATTGCTTTCCTTCATGGTGAATTAGAGGAATAAATTTATATGGAGTAGCCAAAAGGCTTCATAGAAAAAGGAAAAGAAGACCTTGTTTGCAGGTTGAAGAAGATTCTTTGTGGGTTGAAATAGGCACCTCGACAATGGTACAAGAAATTTGATTCTTTCATGTTGGAACATGGTTTCCAGAGGTTAGAAGTTGACTATTGTGTCTATATCAAGAGGTATGATCAAAGAAAGTATATCATATTATTGTTATATGTGGATGACATGTTGATTGTTGGGTATGATAAGAATAAGATCAATAGGTTGAAGAAAGATTTGGGTAGCAAATTTGCTATGAAGGATTTGGGACCAGCACAATGGATATTGGGCATGTGGATTATGCATGACAGGAAAAACAAAAGGTTGTGGTTGTCACAAGAAAAATATATCAAGAAGGTGCTTGACAAGTTTAATATGAAGGATGCCAAGCCAGTTGGTACACCCCTTGCAGCCCACTTCAACCTGCGTACTGAATTATGTCCTAGTGATGACAAGGAGAAAGAAGAGATGAGAAAGATTCCTTATGCTTTAGCAGTTGGTAGTTTGATGTATGCCATCGTATGCACATGACCAGACATTGCATATTTAGTGGGAGTAGTGAGTAGGTTCCTTGCCAATCCAGGGAAACAACATTGGCAAGCAGTAAAATGGATTTTGAGGTATCTCAAGGGTACTAGTCATTATTGTTTATGTTTTGGTCATGCTGAGACTGTGCTTGAAGGATTTACTACTGCGGATATGGCTGGAGATATGGATACCAAAAAGTCCACTACAAGTTATTTGTATACCTTTGTAGGTGCAGTAGTATCTTGGGTGTCAAGGCTACAAAGAATAGTAGCCCTCTCTACAAAAAAAGTAGAGTACATAGCTACAACAGAAGCTTGTAAAGAGATGTTGTGGATGCAATGATTCCTAGGAGATATAGGAATAAAACAGGACAAGTATGTGTTATATTATGATAGTCAGAGTGTCATTCACTTGGTGAAAAACCCAACATTTCATTCAAAAACCAAGCACATTGACTTAAGGTACCATTGGATCCAGCATGTGTTGGAGGAAGAATAGTTATCCTTGGAAAAGATCCATATAGATAGGAACCCTGATGATATGCTCACTAAGATTCTACCATGAAATAAACATGAGTTATGTAGAGGCATGGTAGGACTCGGTGTGACTTGATGACTCTTATTTGGCTTCAAGTGGGAGAATGTTAAATGTGAAGCCAAATTCATGAATCACATGCAAGATTCTACATTCTTCTACACCGCCATTAGTTTCTAGATCTCCAAGATTCTAGATCTTTCTACACTACCATTAGTTTTTAGATCATTCCAGATCTCCATCTGAATCACATACAAGATTCTAGATCCTTCTTCTGCCTCTATAAATTTGTAATTTCTTTGGCCAAGGAATGCAAGCCAAGGTCCAGGTCTGTTACATAATGCAAAGTGATTTATGTTCTACAGTGATTGTTTTATCTATTCCGTTGTTTCTGATTGAGTAATCTTGTTGTTTCTCCATTTGTCTGTCTCTGAAATTATTCTTTGTTATTTCCGTCTAAGTCTCTGAGTATAAATTTGTTGTGTGTGATGTATGCTCTGAACTAACAAGGATGAGAATGAAAACTATTTTTGGGAATTGAACTTTTCAAGAGTTTTCGGGTTCAACTTAACCTCTTACAATTCTACTAATAAACATCTCACTATTTCTTCATCCAATAGAAACTGGTCGAGCCCTAGGCTCAACTTAGACACTATTATATATATTATATATATATATATATATATATATATAAATATATATATATATATTCTAATGGAAACTTGGAGTCCAATGATCCTCGAACATAAAACTGCTTACCCCACCGATGTTATGATAACAATATTCTTCTTGTCTTGCCAACAACGCATTCTGGCCGCAATTTTCTTCGATGCATACCTGTGGTGGAATAGTATCGTCTGTGTTGTGAGCCCTATAGCATTCCACTTTTTTTTCTTGAATGATGTTAACATCAATCTATCCATCTCCCATGGTTTGCTTGTTATGTCTGCTCTGGTCATTCTTAGGTACACTGCCCGATTTTTGGATCTAATTAATTAGGGTGCTAATGGAGGAAAATGAGTCATGTAAATAGTATATTGAAATTTTTGACAACGAATTATATTTCATGTTGATGAGTATTTCTTTTGATGTTTATGTATATATATCACAGAAGATTGTGTATGCATATTGTATGTGGGTGCCAATGCTTAAACATTAAAGTTGCTTTAAATTTTCTCTTAAGAACAATTAAAGAAACATATGTAAAACTGTTACTTTGTATTTTTAAGGTAGATTGTTTTAAACATTGGTCATGTGTCAAAAGCTGATAATGAACTTGACATTTTATATATATATATAAGGGCCTTGAAACACCTAGAAAATATAATTATAGATAACAGGGATTATATATTTAATTACTTTGTATTTTTAAGGTAGATTGTTTTAAACATTGGTCATGTGTCAAAAAGTTGATAATGAACTTGACATCTTATATATATAAAAAGGCCTTGAAACACCTAGAAAATATAATTATAGATAACAGGGATTATATATTTAAATTGATTTTAATATTTAAATAATTATTTGTTATATAATTAAAAATATATATTTGTATATTTTTTTGATTATAAATATTATCTATCTCTCGATTAGCCCTTTTCTGTAAAATTGGGCGAAACCCCTAATCATTCCTGAACCCACATACTCAAATAACAAAATTCCCACCCAAATTCCCAAAATTCCCACATTCTAAAAACTCATAGAACATAATATATTAATATATTAATAACCTAGAAATGATCATAGCAACACACCTTGTACTTGATTTCAAATTCTAACGCAAAGCTGTAAAATCTATTTACATATCAAGGCTTCAAGGGCAGCACTATGATAATTCGGAAAATCTCTCTCGAAAGATCAGGCAACCATCGACAAACAACAAGTTTCTCCGGGTTTAGTTTTACTAGTTTACCCGTTTAAATATCATGGAGAAAAGCTTACAATGAAAGTCATTTTTAGGAATTAAACTTCTCATGAGCTTTTAGGCTCAACCTACCCTGCATAATTCTAACAATAAACATCTCACTTTAGTTACTGATTCGTACTTCTTCCATTCAATAGGAACTAGAAACTGGCCTCGGCCTAGGCTTAGCCTAATCATAATAAATATTGGATGAACTAGAAACTGGCCTCGGCCTAGAATTAGCCTAAGCATAATAAATATATATATATTCTAGTGGAAACCTGGAGTCCAGTGATCCTCGAACATAAAACTGCTTACCCCACCCATGTTACGATAACAATCTTCTTCTTCTATTGCCACCAACGCATTGTGGCCGCAATTCTCTTCGATGCATACCTGGTGTCGAATATTATCCTCTGTGTTGTGAAAACTATAGCATTCCACTTTTTTTTCTTGAACAGCGTTAAAATCAGTCTGTCCATCTCCCATGACTTCCTTGTCATGTCTACTCTGGCCATTCTTAGATATACTGCCCGATCTCTGGATCTAATCAATCACAGTGCCAATGGAGGAAAATTGGTCATGTAAGTAGTATATTGAAATTTCTGATAACGAATTATATTTCAGAAGAAACATGAAAAAAACAATCGCTAAACTTGAATTAAAATTCTGACCTCAGATCGGAGCTTTTTGTTCTCTTCCAGAAGAGTGTGATATTGAGCCTTGAGGGATCCGTAGTTTTGATTGAGGGATCGGTAGTCTTTCTCTAGCTGCGCAGTTTTCCATTTGGCTCTTCTGTTCTGGAACCAAATCGCGATTTGCGTTGGCTGCAGCCCCAAAGCCCCTGCCAATTCCTCTTTCCTCCCGGCTTCCGGTATCTTTCCCGACTCAAAACTATTCTCCAATGCCCTAGTTTGTTCCATGGTGAGCCTCCTCGCCTTTTTTCTTTCATGGGAGCTATGGACGTTCTCTGAATAAGAAATATTTAATGATTCCCCTGCCCTGCTAATGTCAAAAGCCGAGTAAGAATGAACTGCCTTCCCCATAATATCAGATCTCAGGTTCAGATTCTCATTGAAGAGCCCCGAAAACCTGAAGAAATAGGATATGAAGGATACAAGAATCTCTGAGAAATGAAGCCGTGGAGAGACAGGGTCAATTCATCCGATAAAGCAATTAGTGTGTTGTTCACTCTATAGAGATATAGATTCACGAAAAATCAAGTGGGTTTCTGTTGGAGATGGACGTAATATTCGTACTTCCTGCTGCACTGCGCATATTAGATTGCAATCTGTACGAATTCCAATGATTTTCTCAAAATTCACATTGTTCCACACCATGAGAACCTCTCTTCATGACCTTGTCGGTAGAAAGGCATGGTAACTACATAACCTTTTATCTAGTTTGAACCACTTTGAGCGTGACAAGAGGAAAGTTAGTGACAATCATTTCCAATAAATAAAATTGGAAAGATATTATAATAGAGATTGATATTATGATATTAATTATTATAAAGATATTTAAGAACATTATTTTTTTATATTTAAAATAATTTTAATAATAAATTAAAAATATGGTCCATGGGTATAGAATAGATGGTGATGGATGTACTCTTAAGTTACTTTTTGATGTGATCTAGTCATGTTAAGGGTTGGTGTGGCCCATGCTAAGTGTGATGTATTAGTGATTTTGAAGGCTTAGATAACCCTAGGTTTCTGGTTTCTCAAGTCACACGTCAAGCATGATATAGTCTTTGATGAACTCAAATCACTTGACACATAAATAAAAATAAAAAAATAAAAATTGAAATATTTATATCATTTTACTTAAATTCATAAATTATATATTAAACACTTTTATAAACCACTTTTTCCAAATAAGATTTATGGGTTAAACCCACTTTTGTTTTGAAGCACATGCTACTCATTCATATATATACTAGCAATTGGCCCTAAAGGTGCAAAGGTTCACTAAATGAAATGAAGATTTGGGAAGATCATCTAGAAAAAAAAATCATTAATTATAAAAAATCTTATTTATAATAGAGTAAATATTATATAATATTGATCTCCGTCAAGGTCCTAAAGCCTAATGATTGATTCCCTAAACCACACAATGGGTCCCCTTGCGAGATTTCATTAGCCTAGTTGACACTACTTCAGGAATGAGGCTAATGTTCTTGTTACAAGAAAGGCACAAATTTGTTAGATTATGAAGAGAAACCTTCTACTTTAGTGGTTCTTTACTTATTGATGGGAATTTTCCATTGCAGCATTTGGTTATTCTCGGAGTAAGATGATTGATGGAAAAGTATGCATGTAAATAGCTAAATGCCCACTACCATGAAGAGAAGAGCAAATTGTCAAGACAAAATGGACTAGTTTTGTGAGACCACAAAGATTTGTTGTTATCTTGACAACTATTAAAAATTTAGTGACATTGATGTTATTGACAATGCTTCAACCTCCATCAATCTACCACAATCATTAACGTGGAAATGTTTAAGGTTGGACCAAACATAATCAAGAAAGGGTATTTTATTTATTTATGTCCTCTTCAACTCAATTGTTTTGAGTCCAAGCATGGAAGATAACTTCAATTTGCGCACCTTTCAAATATGTTAATGCCTACTTTATTCCTTCAATCTTGTCCACATTGGAAAATGGCACTTCATCTAGCAAACGATATCAATTTAAAGATTGTTTGAGCTTGTGACAACCATTGACATATAGTCTATTCGTGTACAATGCATTATCAATGTTGACCATTGATTTGACTATCCAACAAAGTTAGGTAAACATTTCAAATTGAAGCAGCCATAGCGTAAATTCCTTTAGGCAAGTTAGGTCACTGAGCAAAAGCAGGGAAATATTTCCAACAAATTCAAGAAGTTTGCATCTTTCTCAAAGTCAAGGACTTGGAGAATTTAATATGTTGCACATTTGTTATGTTTCCCAACGAACTTGGCAGTGATATCATGTTATTTAAATCCTAAAGTTTCTCAAAGAGCAGAGATGAAATATTTATTTTGACAATATTAAGATTTAAATCTACTGTGTCAAAGGAAAGGCCAATCAAGTCCCTCAATAATGGAGATGCATGCAATACAGTGTTAAATACTAAATATTATATATGAATATTTACAAATTCCTAACTTAGAAGGTGCCTACAATATATTCTAAATGTTAAATATTATATATGACTATTTAAAAATCCTTACCTTTGAGTTTAAAAACATTTTACTATTGAATATAAATCCTTTGAAAATACACAATGTTGATGATGTTCACTGGTGTTTCCAACACAGTGAGGTATGCACAAGAGTGGTCATGTTTACCACGTTAATACACAATGTTGATGATGTTCACTTGTGTTTCCAACAAGGTGAAATGTGCACAAAAGTGGTTATACTTACCATGTTCATGTGATGACACAATCAGTTGATGTTGCTCATGATTCAATTACCCACGTTTGGTACCGTGACTATGGTTTATGATCATTGCATATAATATGAGCATAACTATGAACACCACTATTAAGGTCATGATGGTTATGAAAATTATTTACGTCATCCAAATTGTCATGACCTTAAATTATTTACTTCATCCAAATTGTCACGCCTTTTAAGTTATTGTGCTCTCTTCGTTGTGTTCATGACTTCCATGAGAATGAGAATAGGAATGATTGTGTCCATAAAATCCATGAGAATGAAAATGAGAACCGAAATTCATGAGAATGAAAATGGGAACAATCCCCACCATGGATATGATGATGCACTTCGTAGAAAAATTCCAACCCCATAAGATGGACCACAAGTCCTCTAGCTGAAACCAAGGAATTTTGAAAGGGTGCCACAACACCAGTGAGAGCATTTTAAAGAAGGGGGGAAGGGTGCCACAACACTAGTGAGAGCATTTTAAAGGTGGGAGGAAGTGTGTTGTGCCTTAAGGCTGAAAGGGATGAGATTCGAGAATTGAAATAAATCATTAAGGGCTTCATTGCACTGCCACTGTTCATAATGAACTCAAAATTTAAGGATATGTAGCCACATTTAAGGATCTATAGGATATGTCAACTTTCCATCACACTAATTTGTAGCCACATTTTACATAGATTTATAAATCGCAAACTCCCCTTGTTGGTTTCGAAATTGGTATAAAACAATGATAAGGTTTTTGGTTTGTGTTGTTCAGTAGCCATTGATATTGATTACAAATTAGGAATTCCTTCAAACATAGGCAAGCCAATACACATCTATACAGGGGAAATCACCCCTCCCCCCTTTCCAAACAGTTGGTTTTGGAATAGGGTTAACTCGGTGATGTGGTTCCCATTGTTCGAGAACAATACGGATAATATCGATATCGATAATGAATGATATGAAATCTTGTAGAGATGTGTGATCCAATGATTGAATTCAAAATATTATATTTATTTGCAAGAGCTTTTGCATCCATGGGACGACCAATCATTATTGGAATATTTAGGAAAGAACATGGTCAAACGGTTCAAGGATAAACAAGCTTCATTTTCCCATGTTCGATTTGGAATTTTGTACTGAATAGAACAAAGAAAACAATGAAAGAAATGTGGAATTAATGGAGAAATTTAAGCTTTCCTATGTTTAGGTGTTTTTTGGTTTAGATAGGATTGAGATCCTATTTGTTAGGGAGTGGTTCAAACCACCTGATTGAGTGAAAGCCTATATGTACTAGGTTGTTCTCCAGATAGATATAGAGCGTGTGTATGAGTCTTTATACACTCTCTAGGTATCTTACCTGGAGAGCCATTTAGCTAATAAACTCTCTTTTTATCATGGTATCAGAGCTTCAGGGTTGTTGATCCTATAAGCTGAGTGAGGGCACGACTGTAGCAGAGTCGTCGCGAGATTTGGGTGGAAAAGTGTGACAAGCACACTGTATCACTTCCCCGTCCTCTATTTTGGAAACTCAGCACGAGATTTTGGTGGACCATCGCAACTCCGACGAGTACAATTGCGAAGAGCTTCGCGACTTCCCTGTGGATTAAATCGCGCCAACCGACCAGTGGAACAAAGTTGCATGTTTAAGGAAACGTTGTTGCGGGCACACCTTGGTAGACTGCCACTGAGCATCATATATTCTCTCTGGAGTCGAAAGAAAGGCCATGTTTTTCAATTTTTCGAATACCTTCGACTCGATCTGCGCTAGTGCCTGGTGAGACTTCCCTAACAAAGAAAGATCGACTCCAATGGTAAGACCTCCAGTGGCTATAAAAGGCTTCTCAACAACAACATTCATCTTTAATGATTTAAAACAGAACCAGTGGGATTCGGCCAAATAAGCCGTGTGGAAGCCGATTGTCAGTGATCTTGAATTGCTTTGTCTAGAGTTGAATGAAATCTGATGCAGTGGAGGCATGATTGTGGACTATGACATCTCCGTGATTGAGGTGATCTGGCATATAGGAGGCCGTAGTGGAGGTCGGTTTTATTGTGTTGATCGGAGGAGCGTCCTAGTAGTTGATGTCGAGTGAGATACGGGGGCCGAATCACCAACAAGGAGGATCTCTCTAATACTTGAGATCCTCATCCAAGAGGCTGCAGAGAAGAGGCTGGATCGCCGAAGGGAACAATAGAGGAGGTCGGATCGCCAACAAAGCTACAAGGAGGAGGTGAGGAGGACGAGATCGCTCAAGGCCATGGAGGAAGTTGTGCGCTGCGTGTAAAACTGCTTGGGTGGTCTCTGGAACCTGGTGTGGCCTCTGGCAAAGGATTGTGGCTGCATGAGATCAGCGGCAGCATAGAAGAAATTGGTGCGGTGAGCGTGGAGCGTCCTGCACGTCTGTTTGTGGGAAGCATTATGTGTGAGTGAGAAGTGCTAAGAAGATTGTTGTGTACATGAATGAGGAGTCGGTAGTGTGGAGGTCGGATTGCCAATCAAAACCACTAAGGACATGAGGAGGCCAAGATCGCGGAAGCCGTTGGCTGCGTGTGGCAAAGTGTTCTTTGCTTGCGTGTGGCTGACTATGAGGAGATTACCATCCTCAGAGCAGCATGAGATCTGCGCAACAGAAATACGATCCAGGCTTGTGCAATCAGAGGAAATTGGTGGAGTGTTGCTGCTACCTTCGCATGGAGGAGAATTGCCTAGATTCAGTGAGATTTCCTAGCATGGAGCGTTGACTTCCGATCCGTGCCGATCCATGCCTCTGTTGAACACCATGAACTATGGAGACTACGATAGTCATCATAAAATAAGGAGTGTTGTCTGCGCCTATTCTAGATCTGTTGCGTGTTGCCTACATGGTGGAGTCTGTGTGGAATTGAAGGAGCTTGTAATGGAGGCGAGAGCAGCGTCGAAGTAGTAGGCACAAGGCTGCATCCTCCAACCCCCCAGTCTGCTCGAGCAGAGGGTGTGGCACTCCGTGGATCTAGAGTGAAGGGGTTGAGGGTGCCTTCTCACGGTGGTCGTTGAGATCGGTGTAGTCGTTGCAAAGCTATGGTGTGGAGGTCGCGCAGGAGGTCGACTTGTGTGAGTTTCAATCCAATTGCAAAGGTCGATTTGTGAAGGTGCTTGATCGTGGATCTGCTTGCATTTTGAAGTATGATTGGTGGCCAAGTGTGGAGAATAGAAGGTTGCCTCCAGGTGTGTTGGAATTAGTGAATGCAAATATTGGATTATTGTCTCTTGAGATTGCTAGAACTAATGATGTGCTTCAGGATGGAGTCGCTAAAGTAACTGGATGTTTCTGAAATGAGTGGATGAAAATATTTTAATCATCGCCTTCAAGATTCAAGCCTACCTTCAAATAATTCGTATGTGAGATCATTGGTGAAGCTAATTAGAAAGTTGTTTGTTTTCTTAAATACATAGAGATTTGACAAGCACAGGAAGCTGAGGGGGACGCCAAGTTGTGTCTTCCACTGCCTGGACAGAATTGGGATCACACTGGTGGAGAGAACCGAGAGCATCAGTGTGACATTTGATTGTGGTACTTTGGTGTAGCTGCTAGACTGAAGTGCCTAGCAGTGAGCGTGGTGGATCGATTTCTAGATCCAAAATTGATAGGGGAGAAAATGGGTCTTCAAAGTAAATTGAAAGAGTCTCGAAGAAAGCTAAGGAGAAA
>APFE031017477.1:1468-25124 GCA_000404065.3 Pinus taeda
GATGCACTATTTACGAAAAAGGTACTCCTTGACTGAAATGGTCAAGCGGTTCTCTCGAGTATCGTTTTCTACCTTTTCGGGCTCAAGAAACACAAATGTACGAAAAGGGACCATGTGGAGTTTTCTTTTTCATGTCGTTTTTTCAAACTCTCTAAAAATGAAAAAGATATCGAGTTATACCTTTGTTAGATTCATTAAAACATTAAAGGAAATTGGATTCATCACCATGACGAATGTGAGCTTCTCCTTCCTAGGGCTCATTAAAATTACTAGGTCGGATTCGTCCGAAGGATGAAATTACAGTGCAAGCATATGCTAGCCCCTTCAAGCCTACGATAAAAAACAATTGGGGTACCTGCCAGAAATGGTGGGGGAAAATTTGGAAATTCGATTAGTTGTGTCGGAAGCTCACTCTTGAACATGACACTTTCTGCTTCATGTCGGGTTGGGATATCCTCCTTTTCATTTGACCTTCTTGGGTTGGGCCACTCATTTTTTCCTTCCATTTGATCTTTGCCACGTCATCATGACCACAGATCCTATGGATCCAATAGCTTCCAAATTCTTTAATCGTGTCATCGATTTGTTCAAGCATCAGTCCTTCTACAGTTACACTCACTCCTAATTCTCTGTATTATCTAAGATCATTTGCATCCCTTTGTTCCATGTCAATGATGTGAGATACATCATGACCCTCCTTCGACACGGTCGCTTCCTATTGAATTCAACTCATCATCTAGGAAGTTGGCTAAGAGACTCCCTTTTAGTACCTTAGAGCTTGCATGCCCTAATGGAAATTTCTTCACACTCGGTGAAAAGTTCACATCATTGGCTTTCAATTGGGTGATTTCAAGGGTGTTAGACATTAGTTCCTTTATTCACATTCCATGAACTGTGTTTCCAGTACCTTGAGAGCCATTTCTGTTATTTTTGGTTTCTCTCACGCTTGTTAACGGTTCACATCATTGACCGGTAATCAAGTGACTTCCTATCATGTTCAACTTCAACACATTCATTCACATGTTAGGATTTGTACTTTGATTGGGTCGTTTGGAGTGCAAGACCCTTGGACAAGATTACACAATCCAGGCTGTGAGGTGATGTGACATGGTAATTTTGATATACATGTATCTTTTAGATGGATGGTTGTGACCATACCATGAGTTTTTATATGTGATCCTTCTCATTATTGGATGCTTGTGACCATACCTTGGTTTCATTTTGATCCTTTCTGCTAGATGGCTGCTCCGATACCTTGGATCCATTTACATGATCATTCTCTGGATGGCTGCGTCCATACCATGATACATGTATCATTATTTAGAGTTTTCAGTGATGTATATGTATCTATGCTTTCTTACAAGTTTTCTGATGACGAACTCTGGTTCCCCGCTTCCACTTACAAAGCATTTCACCCCTCACTCTAGTTCGGCCTTCGTGCTTTAGGGGGAATCTGTTACACAACATTTTGTCACTGTCCCTGTACTCCCCGTCTACAATCTCAGAGGACCTCTATAGTGTACCCAACATGCTTTCCGATCATGAAGAAACTCCCAGTATGTCCCTCTTCATTAGCAGAATAATTCCCCTTTGCATAATTTCCCAAGAATCTTCCTTCTATCCCAGTTTACAAGACCGATGCTATTGACCAATTTTCTCCTCATGCCGATTTATAGAGTTTAAAACTAGCCGTTGTGCTAATAGGATCGAATGAGCCCTTTCCAGTCATGCTGATCCTCTTTTGGAAGGTTTCTTAAATAATGAGTGGAAGCTACCATCTCTAGAAGCTTCGTAACGGAAGCCTGGTAGATGGTTGAGTCGGATAGAGCTGAGGAAATCAGTTTGAGATCCTTTCCCCTATTAGGATGGAACAACCTCAAGAGATAAGACCTTCTCCCATGATGAGAGGAACTATCTCCCATCCATCCAAGCTATATAAGCCTCTCTTTTTCCCAAGAAAAATCTAGTTGGAGTTTTGAAGCAAGTTTGAATAACTAGCAAGTCATTTATAGCTTCTAGATTTGTAGTGTGTGTTTGAGGGAGAATAGTATGATTTTCGTTTTGTTTGAGAGTAGAGGGAAAGAGGCCTTAAAAATTCCATTGCTGGGTCTATCCATGAAGTGCTAGCAGAAGTGTGGGAACCCGGATATGTCGGAGGAGACTAGCAACATCAAGGCACCAATTGTAATGCCTTTTTGATTTAGATTAATGCAACTATCGATTGATTTCCTACATGAAGTGTCATTTTACATAATTATGGCTTAATGTTCCTTGACCTATTAAGTAGCCTGAATACAATATTGCATGCTATCATGTTTGTTGATGTTGTTGTTTGCTTGTTTCATGTATTCGAAGGAAGGAAACGGAAGATAGTTGGAGTGAGGAAGTAGGACCATCACTGAGCCGAGTAGCGATCTAAGAGGTAGGCCTCTTAATTGATTCTAGATTAATGAGATTTTCCATAGATTGTTTGTTTGTTGCTAGACCCGCTCTCTCAGGCTAAAGGAATTGTTTGTGTCTGCACTAAGAATTTACTTGCACCACAAGAGGATAGACCTCTTGTAGTATTTGGTGGTGGAGGATGGTTGAAGATCTTCATTATTAAGAAAAACATATTGAGAGTGGGGGAGGATCTAAGGCCCTCAAAGATGTGTGCGCAAGTCATCTTATGATTAGTAGAGATCTGTTGTGGTGGTGGAATGGCATCACAAAATTTGTTGGATTGGAAGAAATTTTTTAGGGTTTCATTGATACTTTGTCACATTGTGTGAAAACGTGGAGCCTTGAACATAATAAAATGAGACATAGTGATGGGAGTGGTGCATGAGATGCATGAGACAAATGATTGAACAAGACAACGGTCAAATGAGACATGCAAGAGAAATGACTAGATGAGGGTTTGTGAGATGAGGGAACCCAGGTGCATACTAGAACAAGTTAACGTAGGTTCCCAAGTGGAATGATGTCAGCCAGGGTGAGGTGAAGTAGAATGAGTAAAAAATATGGGGTTTTGTGAGGTTGGCTCAACAAAAATGATGTGTTGTTTGGAATGATGGACCCCTCCACATACCCCATGACTCATATAAATAAATAGGATTTGGAACAAGTGGACATGAACCAACAACAACGAAACAATAGAATGGAGCAAGAATCAAACATTAGTAATTGAAATCGATACCAAGTCAAGAAATAATGAAATCAATGAGCTCAACCAGTCATAGGAGCTCACTGTTGGAAAAAAATAAGTTCGGGAAAGGGATTTGGTATGAGTTTTGGTCACAATAGGTCTTGTACAAGTCAGGTGAAGAAAGTTGGTCATGCAGGCAGCTAATGTTGTGGCATGACGATGTCTTGAGAGAAAATGAAGGTGTAGGCCAATTGGTTCATGCAGGCTGTTGATAGTTGTATCATAACTAACTTGGGCACATTTGACATGCCTTGGACTATGTGAACCATGCAAGCAATCTGAGGGGGGCACTGGCATGACTTGTGGTCAGTTTCACATGAAAGTAAGCGAAGGCTAAAATATGTTGATGTTGCAAGATTGTAATATTGTTGAAGTTTATAATGTGAATTTGGGAACCTATGTGGTTTCCCTTATATTCGTATAACCCAGCGAACATTGTAAATTGACTTTTATGTAATTTTTTTGACATTATACTATGATGCTTTAATGTACCATATTTATACATTTGGATGATTATATATTTGTGAAGTGAATTTAAGTAATTAGGCATTATAATTAGGCTAAGATTACATGTTAATTATGTAAACATAATATATCTAACTCATGATAGAAATGCAAGTGCTATTGGAGTAGTCCAGGTGCAAGTATTTGTTGTTGGAAAAATACTGAGAGGGGGTGGGGAAGGATTAGTATTTAAACTTTCACAATAATAATTTTCCTTTTCAAATAGTATACGCTATTCTACAAAAACCAAACAATGTATGTCCCCACCTATAATGAATCGAACCAGCTTATAGATAAAAAAAACTTGTAAAACAACTAATTCATTGTCTGTTGAACTTAAATCGGAGTGTGATGCATTTACTAAACAGTAAACAGATGTAGTAAGAATAAAATAAATCAACACACATAAGAAGCACACATGAACACCAAGATTTTTTAGGTGGAAACCCAATGTGGGAAAAAACCACCGTTGTTGTCATCCCAGTCTTCAATCTTCTTATTAAAAACAATTTACAATTTTTGTACTGGTGCAGACTTTTTCCAGTATGCAAGAATATACCTGTTGAAGGCTCCAACCTTCACTCGTTTTGCAACTTCTATTGGAAGGGAGCTCCAACCCCCTAGCTCTTGTACTGGGTTATGTTTACCAGTATGTAGGCATCGACCTATAGAAGGTTACTACCTTCACTCTTACCCTAGGGACTAGGTTTCATAATTTTTCAGAACGGATACTCTTGGTACACATCAACATAATATGTAGGCCATGTTTCATCAAATTTTTAGACTGGACCCATCAGTAACATTGAAGCTCAAAATCAATCACCACTACAATATAACCATCAAATACAACTGGATCAACCAATCACTAAAACCCATCAACTCTGAACAAAAAAACAATTAATCAATCTGAACAGTCAGATCAATGTCACTAGAACATAGAGTTGAATCCATAACACTGCATCAACAACCAGACCCAACTACAACCTCAAAAGTCATATGTCAGAATGTATATGCTACTTCAATGAGGACAAACTACGTATACCTCTAAAGATACTGAATCATAAAACTTCTGAACCAAAAACTGCACTACCAAAAGATATTATAAATATCTATTGTCATGTTACAGAGTTGTAAGAAGATAGCAACAAAGATCACCCTTATTACTCAATCAATTAGTCAGTCAAGATCAATCTCCTTATACAATTAGTTTTACTTCGGATCTGATTAATACATCCTTGACAAACAACAGTAAAATAGGAACATTGATAAGATAGATCAATCATTTCTGAACAACAAGCCCTTCCTCTGCATACACTACTTGGAAGTGTCAAATAAACATTTATATATTGCTTCACCTAATGTATAGATATGCAAAATAATGACTTATAACTTCGCAGCTTTTCAAGACTTTAGATAAGCCCAGATCATAATGTTTAAAGGATAAAACATGCATTAGCACTCAGATCTAGCCTATCCATCATCAGATCATATAATGATAAGTCATTTCATGTCTCATGATCCTAATCCAACATTGTATCCAAGGGTGAACAAGATATTTCAGACCTATATCATAACCATAGCCCTTACAACACAAAACATACTTCAAATATAAGTATTCATGAAAAACCATTTCACTTACACACTTAGCCCTTTGATCTTGTTCTCCTTATATACAAGAGCCTTTGTCAATACCATGCACTAAAACAACACATAGAACCTATGGTATTCTTAGATGGGATGAAGTAACCATTATTCCGCTCAATATTGTGGGATAATACCATGGTATGAACCCTTGGTATTCTTTAACCTTAATTTTTCATCCCATACAAACTTTTCCTTATGTGAATTTGCGTGCATACAACTAGCGTATACAACTTAAAACATTATCTTTCCTCAATTTCTTGATTATTATTATCTGTAATCCTTTGTCCCATCATCCTGTTCTTCTATGACACTACTTTGTTACCTCGGAATAGACCTGTTACAATGTGAGTTGTCGTCATGCACCAGACTTGTATGTGGGTTGCCATCAAGGACAACACATGTACCATAATGCCAATAGTTGTAATTTAGTTAAGCCATTACATCGAACCACACTGGTCTCGCATGTCGAGAGGCATAAATGCGCCTTAACCCGAGGGACACTATTCGGGTGTGAAACTCTGCACCTAAATTCAATTCCCTACAAGTGACATGATGACAAAAAATGTTTTTGTAATAGCTACATGACTATGAATACTATGTTATTGAACTTCATGCTTTCCCTCAGACTAAAAGAAGATGTTTTTCCTTGAAAATATATATATATATAATTAATTATTATTATATAATATTTATTAATATATTATAATAACCATCAATGTAAATAATATTACTTTTGCATGTTGGAGAACACAATCTCTTTTAATCATAATATTTTTTCTTTAATGATGTTGTGGTGATGTTAACTAAATTTTAGCAAAAAATAAATTTATTTGTGAATTATGAATTTGTGAAAGGGTGCAATTATAGGAAATTTTAAGATGTAATTTTTTTAACTATCTTTATATGGTGTGGTTATAATTATTTTTTATAATATAATATTTGGTAACTGCTCCAGTTTTGAATATACATGAGTATATAATATAATTAGAGAGATTAAAAGTTAGAGAAAATTTGTCGAAAGGATTATTGTCATTATGATTTCTTAGTTATTGTTTTATGTTAAAGTTATGTAAAATCATTCATGCTGTTAATATGGTGAATCATCGTTTTACTTTCTTAGTATATCTAGATTATTTATATGTGTTCTTTATTAATATAAATGTAGCCCAAATGTGTTCACAATTAAGTCTTTGATACTTTGTCCATTACTTAATAAAAACTCTTAAATGAGATCTGATTTACTTATAAAATTTTATGAGCCAACAAAATAGAGTACATCAAATTATTGTTAAGCACTTTTAATAAACTTTGACTATGTTACAAAACCAACCACATGCTTTTATTTTTAAGAACTTAAAAAATGCAAATTACTAAAAATATAGAGGTTAAGAAAAATGAAACTCGAGCTCAAAACAAAGTACTTTGGGTCAAATCCCCTGTGAAAAAAACACATTAATCTATGCCAATAAATTTAGAAGAGATTTCATGCATAGATATTAATATTTATTTAATTTAATCAATTCAATATTTAAGTTTATCTCACATCAAAACACTTTTAACATCTAATATATTCGAGTATATATGTTAACTAAATATCTCATATAATAAAATATAAACCCCTTACAAATCTCATGATATAAGTATAACGACCTTTCACAAAGATGTGTACATATTATTGAAATAAAAAAATGTTACATCATTTCCTAGTCATAGATATTAGGACTTTTGACGAATCACAACTCTTTAACAAACATTCCTGATAAAGTTCTGCATGCTCATCGTTAAAGTTCCTTCTTAGAAATCTGGTGCATACATAAAGGTCTGGGAATTAGACAAGATTATTCGAAATACAAATTTCAAATCTTATATATCATAAACAAGGTGTAATAAACCATTTTTTTCAAAAATATAATCAAGAGAAGCATTAAACTTATAATTTGGAATGAATGAGTTCTCATTTTCAATGTTATTCTATATGAGAATAGGTGGAAAGGAAACGGGTATTTTAAAGGAAACGGGTATTTTTTTTAAGTAATCGAGAAATATATAAAAAATTAAGTATATATATATATATATATATAATATTATAATTTTTTTCTAATTAAATTCATCTATTCACCCATCAATAAATTTAAATTTTAATCATAATGTCAATATATATTTATGATGCTTTATTTCTTTGAATGAAAATTATATTTCAAAATATTTGGAAATATAATATTGAAGGAAAGTGCTCATTAAACCCAATAAAAGAGCTCAAAGTACTTCAAACAAAATCTATACTCCATTTGATATATAACCTTTACCCATTCACCACACCTTTTGTTTATACTCCATTTGATATATAACCTTTACCCATTCGCCACACCTTTTTCATGATTTATAATAGACACGCCGCCACCCCTTCCATACCATAGGTTCCTCGCTTTTTTAGAGTATTTACTTTGGGCATCACATGAATAATTAGATAATAAATTCAAAAAAATTGAGAGAAGGCATGAATAAATGTTCTAAGGGTCATTGATGAGAACATGCGCAATGATTAAATAGATTAGTTAATTATTTTTTCATTTTTTGGGCATTCAATAAGCTTAGTAGTTCAATTCCCTCGGAAATCATCACTTCTTTGTTTGGTTTCACAATTAAGTTCTTGTCCACAAATCAATACTTTTACACATAGGAAGTTCATTGATTCATCACATGACCTTCACAAATCAATACTTTTACACATAGGAAGTTCGTTGATTCATCACATGACCCTCAAGACATGTGGGCACATTAGAAGTCATGATCCATATCATTCAGTACAGTCATAGCATGAAAAGAACATCAAGTTCAACAACATAATTGTAGTAGAGGCATTACAACAATGTGTTATAGTAGAGGTGTTATAGAAACATGTTACAATAGAGGTGTTATGTCAACATGTAGTAAGATGTTGTTACACTAGAGTTGTTATGGCAACATGCAACAAGGAGGTGTTATAATAGGGATGTTATAACAATGATTTTATAGTAACACAATCACAGGACAATGTCGCAACATGCCTCTTTCATCTCCTAAGATATTAACTAAAATAGATCAATTCATATTACTTTTAGCCAAGGATGCTCCTGCATCAAATATCATTAGTACAAAAAAAAGGAGCTCTTGTCTCATGTGGCCATGACTGTACCCATCCTAGGGATGAAAAGTCCTCATAAGCATTCCATCTCTTCCTCAAACACCCAAGATACATCCTTGAGACCCTTGTTCTCCCGCTTGACTGAATACTCACAATACTCCTTGTTTTGAGTGCTTCTTCTAACCCTCTCTATAGAAACATGCTCTAGTTGTTCAACTGATTTAGTGGGGAATTGTTATTTCCACTCATTTGGGGTTCCTCTTGCATCATCCCTTTCTCCTTCATGAAATTCATACAACTTAGAAACATTCAAGATCAAGGAAATGTCAAACTCCTTTTGTATCTCCAACTTATAACTATTATCAATAGTCTTCTTTAGGACTCGACACAATTTTATTTTCTTGCTTGATCTTACTTTAAGTACCTCTAGAAAACATTTATTTTCTTAAATTTCCATCACCAAGTCTCCTAGCTCAAATTCCTTTTATATCCTTCATAGGTTTTCCTCTTGCTTATATCTAGCATTTCTTTGCTTCAACATTTTACTGACTTCCTCATGCATCTTGCATGTACTCTACAAATTCACTTGCATTAGAAATTCTTTTATATTCTTTAATTTTAAACTTAAAAAAATACTTAAGTCCACTTGGTTTCTTTCATAAAAAATCTTTAATGGACTCTTTGCAATAAACTATTGATTGAATCATTACAAACATATTTTTCTTATGGCGAAACGAAATCTTATTTTCCTACGTTTTCTCCACTCAAACTCACCTCTTACTTCTCAACAAATTCCCATGACTCTGATTTACCACCTTAGTATATCCATCAATTTGGGGATTTTATGCATAACTATACCACAACTTGGAATCCCATTTCTTCCAAATAATACTCCAAAAATGTCCAAGGAATCTGGTATCTCTATTAGAAGTGATACTCCTTGGTAGCCCACACATTCTCATATTTCACAGAACAAAAAAAGAGCCACTTTGGTAGCTCATCACTGGTTTCCTTACATGGTTTGAAATGTGCTATCATAAAAACCCTAGATCTATTATAACTATTACAAAATCATGAAATTTTTGTATTATAGTAAATCCAAAATGAAGTCCATACTTACATATTCCCAAGGTATCTTTGGTATTGGTAGTGGAGTATATATTCCTATGTTCTGACTCCTTCCTTTCACCATTTGACAAATTTCACAACACACAATAAATTTATTCACATCATTTTTTATGTTAAGCTAAACATATTTATGTTTCACTAATGATGTGGCCTTATAAAAACCAAAAATATCAACCCATACCTCCACCATGCAATTCTTCAGAGAGATTTAGGCACAACGAGCTCTATGGAATGCACAAACTCTTGATTTTGAATCCATATTGAATGTGGAAATCCTAATAAGAAGTTCTATCAATACTTTAAGGTACCTTGCATGCCTTAGAAGATTTCATTAAACTTGCATCCTCCTCATACAGTTCCACACATTCGAAGCTCACAACTTTAATTGGAAAAGTATTAAAAAAAGTATCCTCCAACATAGTGCATCTGCAACTTTATTTGATTTTAAAGACCTACATTTCAAACTAAATGTGTAACTTTGCAAAAAGTCCATTCATTTAAAATGATTTAATTCAACTTACCTTGAGTATTAATGTACTATAGTGTCTTATGATCAGTAAATAAGACAAATCTCCTTCGAAAAAATGTAGTGTTTCCATTTCTTCAAAGTTTGAATAATAGAAAAGAACCCTTGATCATAAATAGAGTACTCCTTCTTGGCATGATTAAACTTCTTGCTAAATAATGAAATCAATCATCCTTCTTCATTAAACAATACTCCAATTACTAAACCACTCACATCAAAATCGACTTCAAGCAATTTATTAAAATATAGAAGAAACAAAACTAGTTGTTTGACCGCATTCTTCAAATTCTCAAAATATTTCATGGCTCCTATTATCCATTGTAAATTTCCCTTCTTCATCCAATTTGTAAGATGTGCACAAATCTCACCGAAATTTTGCATAAGTATCTTGTAGAATCTTGCCAAAGCATTAAAGTTTCCTACATCAAAAGAACACCTAAGTGTTGGCTAATCGAAAATGGCTTTTACATTCTCAAGATCCATCTTCGAGACTTTCTTGGAAATCAAAAATCCCAGGTACACTAACTTCTCATTCAGAAACATCCACTTCTTAAAATTTATTAATATTCTTTCTTCATTGAACTATTGTAGTACCTTTCACACATGCTCTTAGTAGTTTTCCATGGTCTTAGTAAAGAACAAAATGTCATCTAGGTGTACAATACAAAACCTCTCCAAAAATGGTTTCAAGAATTCATTCATAAGTTTTATGAATGTGCTAGGATCATTAGTTAATCCAAATGGCATGAAGAGAAATTCAAATAGTCCATTTTTTTTATTGAATGATGGCTTTCATTCATCACCTTCCCTTATATGAATATGATGATATCCACACTTCAAATCAATATTTGAAAATTACGTTAGGGGAATTTTGAGGTATAAAATGGGCCTCCTAAGGAAATCATAAAATAATAGCGGAAATAGTAAAATAAGATTAGATTACGTCATCAAATTTTAAAGAGAAAATTGAAAAAAGCTGTTTTTTCAACTCATATTTCCAATTTATCTCCTTATGGGTTTACTCAAATTTCGAGCATCAATACTCGTTGGATGCAAATTTTGATTCCTCGTCCAAGGAGTACCCATGTTTCATACTTTCAATGGACCCCACTACATGATAAATGAGAAATCCATGAAAAATGTGATTGCAGTCACGTTTTTTCATGTATTCTCAGTTTTCATGTAGCAGGGTCCATTGAAAGTATGCAGCATGGATACTCATTGGATCAATAATTAAATTTTGCATCCAATGAGTACTCCCACTCAAAATTTGAGTAAAACCTTAGGGAGACAGGTTTAAAATACGAGTTGAAAAAGTAGTTTTTATTATTTTATTATTTTAATATTTGTAGGTTTTTACTCAAAAAATGGAGAATCATCCCCCATGGTTGACATCATCATCTTGAATCGCATTGGTTCTTATAGAGTTTAATTTGGTTGTACGTTTTTCTTGGGAGGCCCATTTTAGACCTTAGAATTCCCCTAATGCTTGGCTCCACTCTAACAATGAATGAAGTTGGTTCTTATAGAGTTTAATTTGGTTGTACGTTTTTCTTGGGAGGCCCATTTTAGACCTTAGAATTCCCCTAATGCTTGGCTCCACTCTAACAATGAATGAAGTCATCCATCCTAATTGAGGGAATACTAAACTTGTTAGTGATTTTATTCATAACCCATGAATATGTACACATCCAACATTGACCTCCTTTCTTGGGTGCTAACACCACTGGTACAACATAGGGACTTAAACTTTCTTTGGCTATATGTATGTCAAGTAATTGTTGTACTTGGATGTTCACTTTACTCTCTAATCGAGTCATATGATAAGGATCTTTATTAGGAGAAAAGAAAACCTTGTATCAAGTTATTCTAATGAGAAATAATTCTCATCGGATGTAATTCCGTTAGTAAATCATCCAAAATAATCTCCTCAATATCCTTCAACAAAGTTTGAGTTCCTAGTCATATAAAGTCCCTCTCACACCTTCATTGAATTGTTTTGATAATATGGCCAAAAAAATTTATTCCCCTTATATTCCTTGAGAAATTCCTTAGCTAAGCACAACATAATTAAGCTACTACTTTCTACATCTTGACTGCTACTATTTCAATTTCCATTATTGTACTTTATAGCATTAGCTCCAATTGATATCATTTTCTATCTTCTGTGAATACATAAGTATTCTTCTTGCCACTATGGACAATATTATTATCAAACAACCATGGTCTTCCAAGTAGTACATGGAATTCACACATCTCTACTACAACGTATAAGATGTATTCACCCAAGCTCCCATTTTGTAAATTTAATAAACATTGATTTGTCATGCTTGTTTTCTATCCTAGTTGTAACTAGGAACCATAGTATGGATTGGGACGGGGAATACATTTTAACTTTAACTTCTCTGTGATATCTATGTATATAAAATCTTCTATACTTCTACCATTTATGACTAGGTTACAACATTTTCCCTTAACCATACATTTACTTTCAAAAACCGTCCTTCTTTATCCAGGTTCTTCTAATAACTTCTTTTTAGGTTTATGAAACACCTTTTAGAACAACAAATTATCACCTTTTTCTTAGCGAAGAACAATTACATTTTATCCAATAGTGGTTACTTTGATTTCCTATGTGACTTGTGCTTGAGATTCAAATGTTCTTCTAGCATTATTCTTATATGGACATTTGGATGCCTTATGCCCTTCTACTCGACATCTTTAGCAATTAATAATATACTCACCCTTTCCTCTTTCGAATCAACTTTGTCGTTTAGTGTCATTTCCTCCTTTATTTCCTTAGCTACTTGTAAATTCATTTTCCTTTTCATTGCCTATGGTAGTACTTTCATTTCCTCTTCCTCTAGGTCATTTTCCCTCATATTTATGTTTTTATTTCTACCAACCTTCTCTTCCAACTTTAAGGAAACTTGATAGGATTCGTCCACATTTTGAAATAAATGTGTGATCATGCCATGTTTAATTCAATACATTATCCCATTCACATATCTTGCCACTCCTTGATATTCTGGTTCTCCAATCTGTAACCTAAGTGATAATTTAAAAAACTCCTTAGTGTATTCGTAGATAATCAATTCTTTCTATGTTAAATTTTGTATTTTCCTACACAAAGTTTGTTAGTAATTAGTAGGTAGGAATTTTCCCTTGAGTTTACTCTCAATGTTCCTCTAGGTTCTAATCTTCTCTCATCAATTATATATCTTGTTCTTCTGCACCATATCACACCAAAGTGTAGCATGTCCCTTTAGTTTTTCCATGGAGAATCAAACATGATTGGCATGTTGAACATTCTCATACTCAAAGTACCTTTCAAGCTCTACTAACCAATCAATGATAGGATTGGTGTTTAAACTTCCAACATAGCATGAAACTTGCACCTGTGTGCTACCTCTATCTTTTAGAAATAATGTTGGTTTCACTTCCTTAACATCTCTTTCTTATTCAATTTCATATTCTAACTCTGAAACTACTTCAACATCGCCATTTCTTTTGTTTTCCAAATATTCTATTATTCTTGTCAATTTATCCAATTCTTTATTCCTCACACCTCCTTATGTTTCCCCTTCTCTACTTGGCGAAATTCTTACAAATTTTATATTGGCCCTTAACCTAACTAACATTCACAGGCCTTTTCCAAGCGCGTCTTCTTAGAAATTAACCTCCAACTATTTTGTTGAACAACCCCATGCATGTCCAACAATAACCATGCACTACAGAAGCACTGACAAGGAACCAACCTCTGGAGCTTGAATGATCTCTGGTACCACCTAATGTACGGGGAGATCAGATGGACCTATAAACAATAATTATAGGAAACCCATACTCTAGCCATAGAGAAAATCATGTATTTTATTCTAGTGCAATAATTAAAGCCAACACATGATGAAGAAATTCATGTAATTTACAAGAGACTAGACAAGATAAGACAAACAAAAATCATTCTTATTCATATATACAACAATGTGCTCCTATATATCATAGTACAATTTCATTTTGTGGTATGCTTCAGCACGCACCACATTTTTTTAACCTTTATCCTAGCTATTCTAGTTTCATCATCTTCTTTTTTTCTAGACTTAAAATTTTCTTTTGATCCATTATTCTACTCTCTTCTCATCTCTTCTTATTCATAGATTTCTCTTTCATTCACCATCTCTATCTCCCCTTTGGTCTCTCCTACACCCGTACCTCTTAAATAATGCTTGGAAAGCTAAATTGTCACAAAAATTTTAGTTTCCTCTATCATTCCTCAAGATTATCATCATTCTTGGATGTAGAAAAACCGTGATGCTTCGACTCCCTAGACAATCGTCACTTCTTTGTTTGTTTCCATATCTAATTATTGCTTCTTGGTCAAGTTATCATTACCTTTATACACAATTAGTTCACTATTTCATTAGGAACCCGTTGAGACATGTGAGCATGTCACAAGTCATGATCCACCACATCTAGTAGGGTCATAACTTAGAAACAACATCAATTTCATAGAAATATAACCAAAACATAAGTGTTGCATCAACATTATTAAAAAAAATGATGCAGGCCTAACCTTCATAAACCCAGAATATCCCAGTACTATGCATATAAAAATGCAATTCCTGTTTTAAAACTCACATACCTTAATATATAAGATTCTCATTACAAAGAAATTCTTCTTTTCACACACAGGACTAGATGGTCTAAACCATCATGAAAACAACATACCAGAGTGATGTCTTCACATTCACAACTTTGATAAGCATAATTTGATTACAAAGTCTAACACCATCTCTCTGAAATTCTATTATTGCGTAGAAAAAAATGAATGTAACTCCTTTGAGTGTAACTGACAACATACTCAGCTAGACTTAAGACTGTCCATTCTGACACTACAATGCAAGGAGGAATGCAGAAGAGCAATTGCCAAACAACATAGACACTGCATTCTCAATGACCAGCCAAACTATTTCCTCACCAAAACCTCCGATCCTTTGACTGCACTTCTGTCCGATCCTGGCTACAGCAAAACTAATCCCACCGTGCAGATAAGATCATAAATAATTTGGATCAATCTCCAATAACAGAGAAAACTAAATTCCACAACACCAAATTGCAGATATATGTCTGTTACAGATATATGTCTGTCTATATGTATGTCTTCAGCAGATTTTGCATGGACGGTCAAGAAACTGGGTTTGCGTGTGGGCCAAGGGCATTAATGCACTGAAGTGGTTGCCTTCTCTTTCTGTGTCAAAATCTTGTATACATATATTTTTTTAAATCGCACTGCGGCTAAATCTGGTCAATTCATGCGTACGCTTTAGATGAGGCTCCAAGCTCCATTACCAAATTCAACGCAGGTAAAATACATCTACTCGCACTCTATACACGACATCGTGATTCTGCGTCCATGATATCACCATTCCACTGTGTCGTTGGCATATAGTTTGCCCTCAACTTCAACGCCCATCAACAATCAATCTTGATATACATTGATCTTTCATAGCAATGCCTTCAACCTTTTAACATAGCATGAAAGAAAAGAGTATCGGCGTCGTTTGTTCCATTGTGAGATCTTTAATCAATTGTCACAACAGCGCACACACTCACCGCAGAGCAAAATCTTTTGATCCACTTGCAGGTCTTTAATCAAGAGTACCAGCGCATATACTGAAGGCTGAGCCGAATTGTTTGCTATATTGCCACATCTTGAATCAATTGTAACAATAGTGCCAACAAGTACACTTTAGATTATTATGAAAGCAGAAAAGAACTCACAAATTATGAAAAAAAGACTCATCCCATTACCATCCCAGATAAATATTAAAAGCTTTGAAAATCCGAGACAATACATATGCACACAAAATCACTGAAATAATTAATTAAGAAATAAAATATTTACAAGAGAAACCATGACCTATTCATGGCCTCTCATTCTTCATACCCACTCTCACCCCCTCTGATCTTCAATGCCTTTGAGGCTTGATAATTTATAAAACTTAGAATGATCTAATCTAAGTTCAATCCCTTCAACTTCTCCACAAAAATCCTAAAATCACTCAAATAAGAGCTCTAAAGCTCTACATGCAATGCATACATATGACACAAGCCTCTTGAGGCTTTATTCCATCTTTTCTCTATTTTAAAATAGAAAAGCCTCCTTATCAATTAATGATCCACATCCATTCCTTTTATGCCTAAAAGCTCTCCCTAGTTTCATTTATTTATTTTGAAAATATATAATTAAATCACACTTAAAAACCTAAATATTAAATTGACTTGGAACTTAGGAAACTAATTCAAAAAATGCATAACCCCCTATGTCTACTATTTACAATGATTGCCCTTGGGCTGAATGCTCCTGCATCAGACTCCCAAGGTAGAAAATATTCATGATCTCCTGATCATGTGTCTTCTAGTCTTGGTTTTCCTGGATCCCACACTTTGTTTCGCAAGTTATCATGTGCTATTGCTCGCGGCCTTTCTCCGGGTTTCCACACTTTATGTTGCATCACTCTACTGGCTGTGCTCTCGCAATCTTCTGTTGTCTTCCTTTTGCTGCTTCTCCTTTGTTTCCCTGCTGCTGGTCTCTTCCGGGATTCCTTCATCATCATCCGCCTCATCAGTTCAATTTCGTTGTCTAACAGATTTTCCCCAGCATCTTCAATAAGACCTGTACTCACAAAACAATTGTTAAAGTAAAAAATATAAGGCTTCAGTGCCCCCATAGATATTGTTGTTTTCATTGTTTCCTCAGCTGCCACCATAAATGTTGCCCCACATGTTGCTCTAGCTATCACTATGGATGTTGCGGCCTCCCAAATTTCCTGTCCCTCTACAACATTCCTTTGTTTGTCACCTGCAATTTCATCTGCAGCTTTTTTCTCTGGTTTAGATGTCTCTAGCAAATATTTCAGCGTTCCATCAACTTGTTGCAAATTAACTCCAACAAAATCTCCATCTTCCCCTTCGACAATCTTCAGAAATTGTCCATTATCCTCTTGATTGATTTTGGGAATCCAATCAAGTTTTGCAAATACCATGGAAAATTTTAGGGGCTAATGTTCGCCCAGTGGGCTAATTTTCCATGATTTTTCCAAAAAACGATTCGCCAATTTCTCAATTTTTATAAAAGATGATTCGCCCAAATTTTAGAATATAAAATTATTTTACCTTAAAAATCGCCAACATTATATAGTGGCTATATGATAAAATCATTATAAATTTGAATAATTTTACAAATATATCATTGAAAAATTTATAATTTGCATATTAGGGATTAGTGAGATTCGCCAATGTTTCTAAACTTCAAGAAAATTTTCCATCCTTAAAATTTTCCTTGGCAAATACTGTAGCTTCATCTTGTATTACTGTAGCAGCTCCAAAGTTTTCTTCAGGACTCAGCAAGTCTTCACTGGCTTTCTCCTCAGCTTTCCTTGGCAACACTTCAGTATGTTGCTCTAAGTTCCTTCCCAACTCCTTTGTCAGCACATCAGTATGCTGATTTGCATTCATCATGAGACTATGAGCTAGTCTTGCCTTCTTTCCATCTGTCTCCAAGATGTCGTTCTGCTCTCGTTCACTGTACTGAACTCTTTCTTTTGTAATCTCCCCGTTGTATTCTGGATTCTCCAACAAGTATTCCAACAATGCAATTTCTCTGTAGCATTGTTGAAGCATATCATCATCACCTACATTCATACATAAACTTTCAATTTGTACAAAACGTTCAATAGTATCAGCTGCTACTTCCCTTATCTGTGCTTCAGACTGATGCTCTTCTTCAACATCCACAAGAACTTCCTCTTGTGCTGTAACACTTTCACAAGATCACACATCCTTCTCAGTAAAACCTATAATCACATCATAATTGTCAACTACAAAAATACACGGTTTTACATTATCCAGCTGATCTGGATTTGCCCAATAACTCAAGAAATCATCAATGATCTTCTCCTCTGTTTCACCAATGGAAACCTCCTCTGCACCTACAAACACACACAACTCATCAGTTTTAAAACCACAAGACTTTTTAGTCTTGACTGCTTCCTCCAACATTTTCCTTTGAACATATCTATGTGTGGAATCTTCAAATTCCCTCTCTAGCTCAAGAACTCTAAGTCCCTTTTTAAACAAGGCAATCACAATTTGCCTAAAACTCCTCTACAATTGTTGCCAAATCACTCTCTTTCCCTTCAGTGGTAAGATCCATTTTCTATTTTGGTTTTCCTGCTCTTGCAGCCATTCTTCCAGTACCTGCAATTGTACCTTTATTACTGCAATCTTCCTTTCTCGAACTTCTGTAGACATCTCATCTTTGTGGCATTTCTCTGAACCTCTTCTTCCTCTAGAAAAACTCTCTCTGCCTCTTGCATCACCTCCTGTGGTTGCATGCTGGGTTGAGCTACTGCTAGCTCCTTCTTTAGGTGTTGTAGATCTTCCACTACCACCTTGACTTCCTTTTCCTTTGAAAGTCCCTCTCACTCTGGCAGACTGCTTCCTCATGAGTTTCTCACTCACCATGAATTGTACTAGCCTCTGCAACAACAATCTCTCTTGCTGCCACTTACCTCACCAAGCTCTCCTCACTCAGTCTTTTGGTAAGTAATGGTTCACTACCTCTGGAACCTTTCAAGCACTCTCTCTGCTCTCTTCAGGCTATCTCTTCAACTCACCTTCTTCTTCAGGACACTACAATTGTCCTCCTTATTCAGCCTTTAGCTGAATGCTAGGTTCACTGCCATCATCTTCTCTGCAACCATAAATTTCAATCATAAATTTCAACTCAAAAAAATCATCTCACTTTTAAGATCTTGTATGATCTTGTCTTCTTTCCACTTTTGCAATCTTGTTCACTTGCAATTGTGTATGCTGCATATCAGATTTAAAAATCTAATCTTCCTTTCAATCATTCATCACACATTCAAAGAAACACACTTCATTTCTCAATTGTACTCATTCGAAAAACAAACTTCTTCAACAAAGCATTCCCGCTTTGATACCACCTGATGCAGGCCTAGCCCGCATAAACCCAGAATCTCCCAGCACTGTGCATATAAAAATGCAATTCCCGTTTTAAAACTCACATACCTTAATATATAAAATTCTCATTACAACGCAATTCTTCTATTCACACACAGGACTAGATGGTCTAAACCATCATGTAAACAACATACGAGAGCGATGTCTTCACATTCACAACTTTTATAAGCATAATTTGATTACAAAGTCTAACACCATCTCTTTGAAATTCTATTATTGCATACAAAAAAATGAATGTAACTCCTCTGAGTGTAACTGACAACATACTTAGCTAGAATTAAGACTGTGCATTCTGACACTACAATGCAAGGAGGAATGCAGAAGAGAAATTGCCAAGCAACATAGACACTGCATTCTCAATGACCAGCCAAATTGTTTCCTCACCAAAACCTCCGATCCTTTGACTGCACTTCTGTCCGATCCTGGCTGCAATAAAACTAATCCCGCCGCGCAGATAAGATCATAAATAATTTGGATCAATCTCCAATAACAAAGAAAACTAAATTCCACAACACCAAATTACAGATATATGTCTGTCTGTATGTATGTCTTCAGTAGATTTTGCATGGACGGTCAAGAAACTGGGTTTGCGTGTGGGCCAAGGGCATTAATGCACTGAAGTGGCTACCTTCTCTTTCTGTGTGAAAATCTTGTATATATATATATATATTTTTTTAAATTGCGCTGCAGCTAAATCTGATCAATTCATGCGTACACTTTAGATGAGGCTCCAAGCTCCATTACCAAATTCAACGTAGGTAAAATACATCTACTCGCACTCTATACACGACATCGTGATTCTGCGTCCATGATATCACCATTCCATTATGTCTATGGCATATAGTTTGCCCTCAACTTCAATGCCCATCAACAATCGATCTTGATATATATTGATCTTTCACAGAAACACCTTCAACCTTTTAACATAACACGAAAGAAAAGAGGATCGGCGTCGTTTGTTCCATTGTGAGATCTTTAATCAATTGTCACAATAGCGCACACACTCACGGCAGAGCCAAATCTTTTGCTCCACTGCCAGATCTTTAATCAAGAGTACCAACGCATATACTGAAGGATGAGCCGAATTGTTTGCTATATTGCCACATCTTGAATCAATTATAACAATAGTGCCAACAAGTACACTTTAGATTATTATGAAAGAAGAAAAGAAATCACAAATTTTGAACAAAAAACTCATCCCATTACCATCCCAGATAAATATTAAAAGCTCTGAAAATCCCAGACAATACATATGCACACAAAATCACTGAAATAATTAATGAAGAAATAAAATATTTACAAGAGAAATCATGGCCTATTCATGGCCTCTCATTCTTCATACCCACTCTCACCCCCTCTGATCTTTAATGCCTTTGAGGCTTGATAATTTATAAAACTTAGAATGATCTAATCTAAGTTCAATCCCATCAACTTCTCCACAAAAATCCTAAAATCACTCAAATAAAAGCTCTAAAGCTCTACATGCAATGCATACATATGAAAAAAGCCTCTTGAGGCTTTATTCCATCTTTTCTCTGTTTTAAAATAGAAAAGCCTCCTTATCACTTAATGATCCACATCCATTCCTTTTATGCCTAAAAGCTCTCCCTAGTTTCATTTATTTATTTTGAGAATATCTAATTAAATCACACCTAAAAGCCTAAATATTAAACTGACTTGGAACTTAGGAAACTAATTCCAAAAATGCATAACCCCCTATGTCTACTATTTACAATGATTTCCCTTGGCTGAATGCTCCTGCATCAAAAAAGGTGTGACAACAGTGTGTTACATCAAATATATTAGAACAATGTGTTAAGAAGAGGTGTTATAGAATTATCCAACATTGTATTGTTGCAATAGAGGTGTTACAAAACTGATGTTGCAACAATGTGTAGCAAGAAAATGTTGCAATAGGATGCTACGACAACGCGACTACAATGGAATAATAGTAGGCCATTGTCACATCATGCTTATTTCATCTCAGAAGTTATTAACTAAAATTGATTGGTGTGGATTCCTTTTTCCCAAGAATTTTCCTACATCATCATCATTGGTAATTGTACATTGGTTCTTCATGGTAGTAGGTTCCTTCGCTTTGCACATTATTGAGGATCTAGTTGGAGATTAATGGAGTTTCACACATTGTTCCACTCAATAGCTTATCATTGACATAAGCAAATTTTGATGCTTTCTCTTTCACTTATCCAATGTTTTTGAAGTTGTTCTCTATCATAAATCTTGTGTATTATGTTTCACAAATAATATTACCTATCTATGAAATTAATCCTTGTCATTAATGGATTTAATGTGATTTGATTCCTATAAATTATATTTCATTTGAGCCCTAAAAACCTCAAAAAATATGTCTTTAATTTTGGTCTTTTATTCCTTAAGAAAATTTCTAGTGATTACCTCCAAAACCCTATGACATCTTGCTTGTTGTGCCCCTTGTTGTGTGCTTTGATCGAATATATTAATACCACATTGAAGTTCTAGTTTAGATCTTATTTGTTTTTATAAATATATAACACTAAGAGTTAATCAAATTCTTATATACCATAAAAATGAATGTAATGCAATGCCACCATCTTCCAAATGAGTCCATTATAGCCAATGATGTAATGATTGGCTAGTGGCCACATTCATTGTTGTAGAACCTATGCATATGACTATTGTAATAACATCGCTGTAAGGCATTTTCACATGCAATGAAATATCATTAGACTTGTGACACCTCAGATATCTACATTGTTGGCCTATCATTCTCAGGTAACACAACTCCTTCATCGAATCAGTGTCTACACCTCTAGTTGGAATTATAAGTGAATGTTAGGGTTTCTTTTAATATTGTCTAATTCATTGATCTAATTTTGTATTAATCATTATGACATCATCTATAGGGAATTTATGCATGTAATATCGATTCACTAGACTTTTGTAATATTACACATGTGCACATGAAGATAATTTTGAGAGTTAATTAGTGGTGACACATATCTAAAGAGATCATGACCTACACTCATAGGTCATTTTAATCCATTACTTAGCCTTTATCTCTTGATTAGCTTATCATCAACCTTTATAGATTGGTTGATCTCCACTCTTACTTGTGCCTTATGATGAATGGTCCAAGTTCTCTAGGTTACAATAATTTGAGGCAATTGGTTTTGAATAAATAATGAATAAAAGATGACTTCTGGTATTAATAATTAGCTTAGATTCTATAATCCCTTAGTCTAAATCATCTATATGTTTCAAAGTTGTATAAATCCAAATTGAACTTCATGTATCTATGTGCTCTCACTATTTTAATTAGAATAATTATATGAAAACTAATAACTTGCTCTCATAGATGTTTTCACACAATAAAATTTTACCACCTAAATATCTTATATCCTCTTTTATTTAGTAAATCTATTTTTATTATAAAAAAGTAATGAAATGTTATAAAAAAGAGATACACAATTAATTTAATTGTTTATCCCTTCAAAATAAATATTACTTTACTGTATAAATGTGCTCATGTATCAAAAAAAATATTACTTTAATATATAACTACGATCACGTATATTAATATGATTTGGAAATTATTTTTTTATTTTTTTAAATAATAAATAGTTGTAAATTGACATATATAAATCTATATATATAAGTTATGCAATTAGATTTCAAAATATAATTTATTAATTAATTATATATATATAATATATAATATATATATATTATATAAATCAATCTATGTTTTATTGTTAAATATAATGATTTTATATATAATCATTTCTATGTTTATTGTTAAATATATGATTTTAAATGAATGTAAATAAGTTTATTAGAAATGTGGTTTAATGGAACTTTTAATATTATGGTTATTTATAAATTATTATACATATTTAAGGTGTTTTTTTCTTTCTAGAGTTGAATATGTCAACATATTAGATGATGGACCTTGGTTCTAATCTAGAACCAATAATATGTTTTCGTTACTGGGACCTTAATCAATGTAAATTACAAGTTAGAGAAAGATGAAACTCAAGATTGGCTAAAAGGTAAGTATTTTGGTTCAAATCTCCATAGATAAAACACAAACCAATAAATTTGCAAAAGATGTCATCCATGAATGTGAGACAACATCACTTAGATTTCTCTATAAAGTTACCCTCCTTTTATTTATTTATAATATTATTAACCTTTCTATCAATGATAACATATTGCCCCCAACAAATAATAAAACAAACAATAACAAATATAAAATCTAATTTACCTAACATATCAAAAACATGTTTTACACATATAAAAAAAAATAATAAAAAATAAATAAAACAAAAAAAACAACAAAACAAAACATTTTATATATTCCATTACATAAAACAAAACAAATATACTTATTTAAAAAAAAACAAAACAAAACAAAAAAAAACATAAAAACCTACTCACAAATAACAATAAACATAACACCAATAAAACAAAGTACATAAATTTATGTTTCAATTTCTTTCTA
>APFE031017477.1:25607-46548 GCA_000404065.3 Pinus taeda
TCACCAATAACTATATCCAATAACACAATCAAATATATACTCTATTTGACGTATAACCGTTATCTGTTTTTCCATCACCTCTTTTTCATGATTTGTATAGAAGATACGCGTAATCAACTCTAAAGTTCCTTTAATAGAGATGCCACCATTCCTTTCACGATCAGACTCCTCTTTCCTCTCTTCTTTTAGTTTTTTTAGTTTTAAATTAAACATTGCAGCATGAATAAACAGAGAAATCAATTGGAGTGTGAGAGGCGAATATATGTTTTGTGCGGCAATGATGAGAACATGTAGCATGTCACAAGGATGGCTGGTAGTAATCTTGGAATGTTTTTCTTCTATTCGTTTATATTTAATATTTTAAAACTTTTTATCCAATAAGGCTTGCCCTAGCCAAGATAATGGAGCCATAAGACATATTTTTTTAACATTTGATAGTTCCGTCAAATGGTGTAAGGCGCTCCCAACACTGTTCAAATTTGAACACATCACAGCCTTTCTGAAGCCTTTTAGCACGTCAGAGAAATGCTCAACGAAATTTACTAATCAAAAAAAATTTAAATTTTGATTTTTACAGTTTTTGTTTAAATTTAAATAATATTATAAAATGCCCTATGAAGGGACAGTCTATAGGACATTTCAAAAAATTCTAGTTTTTTAACTGATGTAACACTGTAAAGTCTGCAAGAGATTCTAGCAATATGCAATGGGATGTAATGGCGGTTGTTCATCCATTTCGAGGCCATCAGTCATGATATGAGGTTTATGTTCGCATTCGTTGATAACAGAGGTTTCTTTTAGCATTCATTGATAGCAGACAAGAAGTAGCTCCATATTGGTATCCGCGAATAGGGCATATTTTGAAGGTATCAGAGATTTAGAAGGAAAAAATGGCAAAACAATTAATGATCACTGAGGTAGATTATTTTGAGCCTATGAATCTTGCCTGCATTGATTTTTTCCAATCCCAACCTTACAGCGAGTGCAACACAAGTTCGCAAGGTATTTTTAACTCTTAGTGCTAATTTTCAACCTTCATTTCCCCGGCCTTTCATTCAGTTCATTGATTTTGGTGAAACCTATTAAAATTATTATGTATGGAATGGTTGATTGATCTTAAAATAGTCATGTGTGGACTGGATTTTTTTTTATATTGTCCATCATGTCATCGATGAAGATTTTTTGGACTAAGTCTTTGAGCGAAGTCGACGGCTTTTTTCCCTTCCTAAAGAGGAAACGATGAAATTGCTGCGGACTGAGAACCATCAAGGTTACACTCCGTATCAAGCCAAATCTCTTAATCTTTCCATTCAACCCAAAGGTTTAATATGGATTTGTGTCTCCTTATATTTACTTCTTCTTGTAATTACATCTTGCTCTGCTCAACTATGAAAAATCAATCCATTGAAGTATTTCACTTCATATTTTTTCATATATTCATTTTTCCAAGGGATTGGAAGGGGAGTTATCAAGCGTTGATAAAGGAAAATGATTTCACAGTCTCAATCAATGGCCTTCAAGAGGGATGCAATTCAACATTTGAAATGATAATTTTCATACTTGTCCCATGCTTAAAAATAGATTAAAGTGACAATATTGACATTTTTGCATCATAACCACATATTATATTTTCTATATTACATTTTCTGTGTATCTCCATTTTTCTTCCTTAATTTGTAAATTCTTTTTCTTTCTTGTCAACCGACCATTAACACAATTAACACAAGATTGTTCAATTATGAGACTACCACATTAAATGGTGATAACTATGCTCACTAATTCACAAACCTTTTTTTCCATCTGGTAAATAACTACTAGCATATACTACATCTTCGAGGATGCCGAATATATTCGAGTACTGATCATCCTACCACTATGAAAACATCTTCCATCCTACCTTTATGAGGACATATTCATGGCATTACTTTGATGTTCCACATAGATATCTTGAGATAGTATAATAAGGTCGATAGGGTTCCTTACATTTTCCATGAAGACATCATTACTTTGAAACTTTGATGTTCAATATGGAAATCTTGAGAGCACATATAAGACCGATAGGGTTCTTTATTTAGGGTTTCTTTTTAGTGAACATTGGTATATAGATAGTATAATCTCTTTATTAATTTAAATTTGTATCTTATAGAAATAAATGAATGCATTCTCATTTTATAATAATAAATGAATAATTTTTCATTTTATAGTAATAAATGATATAAATTAGTTAAAGATGTAATTTTATAGTGTTTAAAAATAGATTAAAGTGATAATATTGACCATTTTACATCATAACCATATTTCCTTATGTATCTTCTTTTTCTTTCCTAATTTGCAATTGTTTTCTTTCTTTCTTGTCAACCAACCATTCATACAAGATTGTTCAATTATGAGATTACCCCATTAGATGGTGGTAACTATGCTTAGTGGTTCCAACATTTTTTATATTCTTGTAATTAACTACTACCATCTGTTTTCTATTTTTAGATGATTCCGTGACTCACAACCATAATGCTTACAAAATCCTAGCATTGCTACAATTTGAACTGATTGTAATCAAGCTTACTATTAAGCCTAGCATTTGTAAAATCAAACTTTATTTAAAACCCTGTATTTCTTCTCTTATCTTAAAAATGTTTTTTCTTTATTAACTCTCTAGTTTTTGAAAACATACAAATTAATACAAAAAAAATTGATAAATAATAAATGTGCTTCCCATAAAATTATGTAGAGTTTTGAACCGAGGAGAAGTGTTAAAATGAAACTTCGGGGCTCTATTAATAACTACACAACCAAAGATTGGTCTGCCTACAAGGCTACAACTTAATTTTATTTTTCCGGTTGGTCTTCCCAAAAGATATAGAATGCCAATAGCTATCCATACTAGTACTATTGTGTCCCCCACTTCATTCTCTCCATTCGGCATCTAGTAAATAAGTTGTGCGTGTCAGTGTCCATGTAGTTGTTGCTATGAAGGGTTTTTAAGGAGATATTGAAATCATAGAAAAAATAAACGACATTGTTAATGAAAAGAAACCATATTATTAGAAAAAGACATTAATGAAAAGAAACCACATTATTTGAAAAAGACATCAACCAATCTTGAATTCATTGTAAGGACCAAATTTGAAAACCATTCTTGAACAAACAAAAAAATGACCAACCAAGCCATATAACAACAACGATGAAGATGTGTATTACATATTACAATATTTCCCTATTAGATATAGAAAAGTTTCCTTTTAATTACATAAATTTTTGAATTTATAGAGCTTCAAGTTTTTAATGGAAATGAAAGTCTATTGATAGTGGTCTTTGATTGAGCAATGTTAAGAGAAAAGTTCAGTTCCCTTTCTTGTTGAAGGCATATATTTGTTTTTTTGGTTTGCTTTAAATTGTTTCAAGTTGAACAAAACAGATAGAATAAATTAGAAACAAATGAAAACTAAAAAAACTTTTTCCATTGTGCAAATAGATTTATATTTTCAATGATGTAAATTTAAATATTTTTGAAGATATCTAATGAATTAGAAGAAACATATGTTTCCTTTTTTTAAATAGAATTTGGAGAAAAATGATTTCCTATTTACTAAATTTTATTGAGATTTTATAGTGTTTTAATATAGCCACTTTTTAAATTTTAAAGATTTAAAAAGACACCATTTCATTTTGGCATGTTTTTATGAAGAGTTTATTTAATATACACTTGTTAATAGAAGTACAATTATTTTTATAACTTTTCATCTTTGGAGGGTTAGATAAATATATGCCCTTCCAAATAAAATTAAGACCAACCCTTCAAATTTGAGCACTGGCTCCCAAGTCTTGGTTTTATGACATTTTTGTGTGTAATGTAAGCAAGGGACTTCAAGATATTTACAATAAAATAAGAACTGCATGCATATGTTCATAAAGGCACGGATGGGTCGGTCGTTGTTTGAGAACAAAATGCCAAGATTAAAGCAGTCGTGGGTGTATATTATAAAGGATTAACTTGAATGGGTTGACAACTCACTGGTAAGATTCCTCAATATTTGGCTATTACGCTAAATTGGCCATTTGCCATGTTTGGATTAGGAAAGCATTTGAACAATGAACGGGTCAATAACTAGATTTGAGGATTGGAAGCAAATTTTCGAGAAGCATTAAATCAAGTCAGTGAGGACCACAAATTACAGAATGAAATTATGAGCCTGGTCTATATATAACATGCCATCTCTGAGCTTCCTTGAACACCATGAGAAATTAAGTGCAAAGATTTCTCGGTGTAGAATAATTGATTACAGATAAAGTAGGTCATGCCCATGGTACATGTTGAGCACAACGATCAATTAATAAGCCTAGATAGACTTGGTGGAGTACATAGATGGAATGAGAGTTGGATAAGTAGCATGGAAAAGTACCAGGTGCCCATTCTTTGAATTAATAAAGTTGCAGTGGCCAACAAGTAGTATAGAGCACAGTGATAATGCTACCCATTTAGAGTTTGATTGAGCCTTAATTCTTAGTATGAAAAAGCTAAGGGCCCATTTTGTGATTTAATATATCTACAATGGTCAATAAATTAGACATAATAGTATTATGATGAAATACTTTCTCTTGCGCATTGTGGATAATAGAATGATGGCTTAAAGAGACTACATCAATCCCTATGTTGCAAGCGAACAAAACTTTAAAAAATTAGTTTTTCAGTGGGGAAGTGGTTTTGTATGTTGAGTGAAGAGTGTGGATTGTTGCAAGTGAGTGTGTGCAAACATAAGCGATATGGTGGCCAGGAACTGATGATCATAATAAAAAAACTAAAGGCTAATATCAAAGCAGATGGAGCAATGAAGTGTGTAGTAGGACTGCAAACCACAGACGAAAGTTTTTTGTGGAACAACTAACCAGGTATTTATATTTTTGTGTAATATTAATAGGCCTTTGTTTTTTCAGTCTAAAAATTGTATGAAAAGTAGGATAATTGGCTAAAGTAGGCAGTGACCTGCATTCATAAGAGGTTGGTGCATCTTGGCAAGTTGTGGCTTGCTAATTTAAACAGTTTGAGGCCTCCTATGAGTGGGTACTCACAAACAACTTGATGTGATTAAGTAGGATATTAAATTACATCATAATAATAAACATATTGGTGGTTTTCTCCTTTTAGGTTTCCACATAAAATTACTATGTCAATCTATGCATGCTTCTCAATCTGATAGTTTGTGTATTCATGTGAATGGTTTACATTGATGCCTATTTATTTTTCTTTGAATACACACATGAGTAATTTCAAACATTGAGAGAGAAAATAAGAATTGAGATTTAAAAGTATAAATACCTCACAAATTACTAATTCACACCCATCCCCTCGTGGTAATTCCTTATTCCAACAATTGGTATCGAAACCAAGTTTCTTTAGGAAAATTTTAACCATTGGAAGGTAGATCTATATGGAATCATGTCTAGACAAGAGAGTTAGGATGCTTACTCAAGTAAGATATCAATCTTTGACAGGAGAAGCTATGCATTTCGGAAAGTCTGGATGGAAGCCTATCTCATGTCCCTACGGGTAGATGTCTGGACGTCATTGTTGGTAGACTATGTTGTCCCTGTAGTCCATCCTATAGATGCATATGGTAGAAAGGTGTATGGAAATAATTCAAATTCCAAGAATTCCATTCTCTTTAGTCTTAGTCAATCCAAAATTGTGAACGTTATGCACTTTAAGTCAACCAAGGAAGTGTGGAATAACTTAATCTGAGTCATGAAGGAGATGAGAAAGTTAATCAATCCAAACTTCAAACCTTCAAAATGAGGTTCAAGGGATTAAAAATGGGTGAAGAAGAAAGTATACCACATTATTTCCTGAGAGTTGATGAAGTAACCAATATGATTAGAGGACTTAGTGAAGTTATCGAAGAAAAAATAATTGTTCATAAGTTTTTGTGATCTCTTCGTATGAGATTCAATGGCAAGATCTCAATGATTGAGGAAATGATAGACTTGAGAAATCTTACAATGGACCAGCTACTCGATACTCTCACAGTGTATGAGATGAGAGTAGAAAAAGACATGTTTGAAACAAAGGAGGAAACTTTGAAGGTGTCTAAAAAGTCTAAGGAGCACAAGGATCACCAAGAACGTTACAGCTGTGAATCTAATCAGGAGCTCGCTCACTTTTACAAAAAACTAAGCGAGGCTCAAGCAAGTATAAAGAAACGTTTCCCTTCGAATGTTTTAAGTGTAGAATATTTGGACATTTTTCATCTAAGTGCCCCTACAAAGAAAAGTTGGAAAAGGAAAAATATCAAAAGAAGAAGTCCTTCATGAAGAAGGGGCTCTAATCGAAAGAGGACAATTGTAAAACATAATTTGATAGCAAGGATTCCTAAAAAAGTGAGTCCAGTGAATGGTTGCATATGGAACTTGATGCTCACTCCAAAACCAAAAACATCTCAGAATCTATGGAAGAAGAATATGAAGGAGTAGTGGATCTAGAAGGAGAACTTATCAATGCTCTTAATGAGTTAATGAAGGCTAGGAGGAAGAACAAGAAACGAAAAGAGAAATTGATGTGAGCTGAACAAGGACTATAAAACTCAAATAATGAGGAGTTTTATTATCAAAGAGAAAATATTGAATAAACCATTAAAATCAAATACATCCTAGCCATCTGATTAGAAGAAAAACAAAATTTGTGAGTAAAACTAGAAGAGGAGAATAGACTCCTAAAGCATGAGCTAATTAAGAACAATGAGGATATCATCTAAGAAACATGTAAAGGGGAGATTTTTTCTTTCAAGGTCAAGTTAGAAGAAGTAAAATGCAAGGAATAATGTCTATATGACTTGGTTCTCGAAAGGGAAGAGAATTGTCATAGTATAAAGGTAGAAATCGTCTCCTTGAGAACAAACCTTCAAAAGTCAAAGAAGGAGAAGGATTTGGACATAATATTTGCTAAAGGGATAAAAAAGCAAACTATATTTGAAGAAATCGAAGGGCTCCAGAGAACAAAACATGTTTAGGTTACTCAGAACCCAAAAAGCCTTCTATGGGAAATAAAAGCTTCAGGTCTACAGGATTCGAATACCCCGAAAGCTATGAAAATGTGCTTCAAGGAAGAATTAATGAAGATAAGAAAAATTCATGTCTGATGAGTACTCAATGCTGGAAAAATGATGCAAATGTCACATTTAACTCTCTCCATAGAGATGTAGATCATTATGCAAAATGAGAACTACATCTGCATAAAGTTTTCAATTGTAGTAGTGTGAAAGTTGAAAGAGATGAAAATTTCTAATATAGATATTATCAGAATATTAGAAAAAAACACATTCCCAAGGAATGAGAATTCATTTTCTCCTTTGATTAATGAGATTGAATGCTTCAAGTGTAATAATTTTTGGAACAAGGAAAGTGAGTGTAGAAGAAGGTTTGAGCACTCCTTTAAACCTCAACACACTTGGCAATCAAAATTTCCCTATGGAAATGAAGAGTTGGATGTGAAAGAGTGTGAAAAACATGGTGTGTGGACTTGCTCTACCTACACATGATTACGGAAATAAATGGTAAGCTAGTGGGAAATGTGATCAAGACTCGCAAAAATATATATGTGTTTGATGACTCTAGATTGAGTACTACATGAGTAAAACAATTCAAACTTGGTTTTGACACAAAAGGTCTGGTCATATAAATTTTGATGGCTTGATAAAAATTATCGATTGAAAAGCTGTAAGAGGATTGCCAAAATTGTAAAAGTTTGATAACTCAATTAGGAATTCTTGTCAATTTAGCAAGAAGACAAGGGATTAGCTTAAAATAAAGGAGTTCTCAGCCTATCAATCTTTGGAGATGATTCAAACTGATATTTTTGGACCAACAAGGACAAAAATACCAAGAGGAGGAAGATACTTTATTTTATTTATTGATGACTTGACCAGAGCCACGTGGATAATGCTCTTGAAAGAGAAATCAAAATCTCTAAAAATTTCAAGATATTTAAAGCTTAGGTTGAGAATGAGAAAGATATAAAGATCACATGCTTAACTTTAGACAAATATGGATAATTTACTTCAAAATATTTTGAAGAGTATTGTGAAGGGCATGGCATAAGGAGGTAGTACTTGGTGGCTAGAAATCCACAACAAAATGGAGTAGTGGAGAGAAAGAATAGAACAATCCAAGAGATGGGCAAAGCTATGATGGATGTGGAAGATGTACCACATACCGTTTGGGGAGAGGTAGCACAAGCAACAATGTATTTAGGAAATAGAACACAACTCATGCCTAATAGTGATAAGACTCCCTATGAGTTATGGAAAGGAAGGGAAACATTAGTGAAATATTTCAAAGTATTCAGGAGTAAATTTTATATCAAAAGGAATGATAAAATTCTTGGAAAATTTGACTCTCAAGCTGATGAAGATATATTCCTTAGATACTCAGTCAAACTCAAAGGCTACAAATGCTACAACAAGAGAACAAAAAGGCTTCAAGACTACATTGACATTGTAGTGGATGAAATACTACCAAAATCCAAGCCATCCAAAGAAGACGTAAACTTAGATGGAGAAGGAAGTTCAGCCACCAGATTCATAGACCGAGATGAAGCAGAGGTAGATGATGAAGACGAAGAAATAAGAACAACGCCAAGGCCCAAATCTATTTCATGGTATGTGCAGAAACAACATCCTCAAATTCAAATTATTGGTGATCAAAGACTTTTTGTTCAAACGAGGAGGAGATTCCTTGGAAATTTAAGTTTTGCAAACCTTTCTCTGTTATCTCAAATTGAACCTAAGAATCTCAGTTAGGCAAGTGAAGGTAAGCCCTGGTTGAAGGAAGTGAATGAAGAATTGGAACAAGTTGAAAAGAATGAAAATTGGGAGCTTGTTCCAAGACCCAAATAGAAAAATGTTATAGGCAACAAATGGGTCTTCAAAAATAAGCTAAATAAGGAAGGTCAAGCAATGAAGAACAAGGCTCGACTAGTGATACAAATTTATTTAGGAATTAAATGAAAAACAAAATTAAACAAGTACACATAGTTAAAATGAAAAATAAACTTCAATTGGTTAATGAGAAATAGTGAAAATTGTTTACGTGCAGAGTGAAAACAAACTAGCTTAGGTGATGGTAGATTGTCTCTCAGTAGAGATGTGACAACTACATGCCTTATGAACTATGTTACAATGAGACTTGCAAGTAGTTTTATTATTGAGAAACAAGGGAAAATCCTAAACATCCAAAAACCTAACCCTAACGTTTGGTGTGGAGCCCAATTATCTTCTTTATTCAAAGGTATCACTGCATTGGACCCTAGTTCGTAATGGGGTTGAAACGTTGACAATTTTTTTCACCACCAGGGGGTCCAGGGGGGGTGATTTCCATCTTGTAAAATGCTGTAATTTTGTAGTCAATCTAGGCCATTCATTAGGCAAAAATATGCTGGTAGAAGTTATGTTTAATTTAGGGTTTTTTCCCCTAGGAGGCAACCAATCGCTATATATTAGGGAATTGTATTGGAGCTATGTATATGTGTATTCTCAGTGAAAGAGAGAGGATATTGAGTGAAAGTGAAGTGTGGATTATAACATATCTGATGTAGGTTGTATCTCTTCATTTTTCTAGATAATATAAAAGGAAGGACTGGCTTTTTCTCCGTGGATGTGGCCCAAATTGGATGAATCACGTATATCTATGTCTCTCTTGTTTTATGTGTTTGTTGTGTTTATATTTCTGCAATATTTTGTGTTGCATTGCTCTATAATATATATTTTTCTAACAACTGGTATCAGAGCTGAAGGTCTATTTGGATGATAAACTCGTAGGAGAGAAGGGCTCTTGGTTCGAGTGGGAGCAATGGCATAAAATAGTAGGTTTAGGTTCGAAAAATTTAGCGACAAAAACTACCAGTTGTGGAAGATGCAAATGGAAGATCACTTGTATCAGATAGATCTGTACCTACCATTTAGAAAAAAGACAAAGAATCCAACGAGTATGACAAACATAGAATTGGATATTCTTGACAAAAAGGCACTTGGAACAATACGACTGTGCCTAGCAGCGTCGGTAGCCTTTAATATTTAAAAGGAAATGACAACATAGGGGTTAATGTCTAAATTGGCCAAACTATATGAAAAACCATGAACCTAAAATAAGGTATTTCTTATGAAGCATTTATTTAATATGAATATGTCAAAAGGTGGATCTGTTGTTGATCATTTAAATGAATGTAATATAGTTACCAGTCAGTCCAGTTCCATAGGGGTAACTTTTGATGAAGTTAAGGCTCTATTATTTCTATGCTCATTTCCAGAAAGTTGGAATGGTTTAGTTATGGCCATTAGTAACTTTATCTCTGGATCTAGTACTTTAAAGTTTGATGATGTTGTCGGTGCAATCCTTAGCGAGGAAATGTGACAGAAAGGCTCGAGTGAGACATCAGGTAATGGTTTGACTGCAAAGACTAGAGGAAGAAAAATGCAAAGAGGAAAGAGCCCAAGATATCGCACTAAGTCAAGGAAAGGTATATCCAAGTCTAGATCGGGGATAGTATGCTAGAAATGTGGGAAGAAAGGACACTTGAAAAAAGAATGCAAGTCCCGCAAGAGAAAAGAAGGAGATGCATGGCAAGAAAACAATCATGAAGAAACTGTGACAAGTGATGTGTTGCAAGATTCTTTGATTCTTTCGTTAGAAAATATTATTGATGCCTAGGTGGTAGATTCAGGGGCCTCATTCCATGCCACACCTGATAGGAAACATTTTCATGATTATGTTCAAAGAGATTTTGGATAGGTTTGATTGGTGACGATAAAACTTGTAAAATCATTCGAATGGGTACAATTTTCATAGAAAAATAAAATGGAAATAAATGGTTGTTGAAGGAGGTAAGGCATGTTCTAGATTTGAAGAAAAATCTAATTTCAACTGGGCAGTTGGGAGGTGAAGGTTGTGTAACTACTTTTACAAATAAAACCTGGAAGGTGACTAAAGGAGCCTTGGTAATAGTAAAAGGAGAAAAGGTTGGTATATTTTATTTATGCAATCGTATTTGTAATTCTGTTAGCTCTTTAACCTCTACAGGAGCATATACAACATTGTGGCATCATAGGCTTGGGAACATAAGTGAGAAGGGGATGTAGATTCTTCACTCCAGAAATTTGTTGCCAGGTTTAAAGCATGCTGATTTGGAATTATTTGAGAATTGTGTTTATGGAAAATAGAAGAGAGTCAAATTCCTCAGAGTTGGGAAAGAAAAGAAGAGTGAAAAATTAGAGCTTGTGCACACAGATGTATGGGGACCTGCTCAGGTATTGTCTCTTGGTGGTTCTCGTTACTATGTTACTTTTATTGATGCTTCAACCAGAAAAACCTGGATTTATTGTATTTAAAAAAAAATATGATGTATTTGATACTTTCAAGAAATGGAAAGTTTTGGTTGAAAATGAGATAGGAAAAAGGTTGAAGTGCCTCAAATCAGATAATGGAGGTGAATATTACAGCAAAGAGTTTGATAGGTACTATTCAGAGAATGGAATTCACAGAGAGATAACAGTTCCATTAAAACCACAAGAAAATGGTGTGTCATAAAGGATGAACAAAGAAATCATGGAGCATGCAAGGTGCATGAGATTGCATGCAGGATTGCCTTTACAATTTTGGGTAGATGTTGTAGATGTTTCTGTTTATATAATAAACAGAGGGCTTTCAAGTTCCTTGGATGGTGGCATTCCATAGGAGGCATGGACAGGTAAAAAGGTAAAATACTCACTTTTAAAGACTTTTGGTTATGAAGCCTTTGTCCACATTAATAGAGAAAATAGAACAAAGCTTGAGGCAAAATCAAAGAAATGTACCTTTATTAGATATGGTGTTAATTATTTTTGCTATTTCTTTTATGATTATGAAAAACACAAAATCATTAGGAGAAGAGATGTCATATTTAATGAAAAGGTTGTGTATAAATATCATATGCAAAAAAAGAAATAGGATAAAGAAAACAAAGAATACATAGTGCTTGATGAGATCACATAAAAATTTGAAGGTTAGTGAAAATTATAATGATCAACATCCAGAACAACAACAACAACCAAAACAACATCAAGCACCTCAAACACCTGAAAGTGGTGTTAGAATATATACCAAGACAAGTAGACCCCCTGAGCGATACTCTCCTTCATTATATTATGTATTGTTGACTGATTCTGGTGAATCAGAATGTTATGAAGAAGTAGTGCAGGTAGAAACTAGGACAAAGTGGGAGCAAGCCATGAAAGAAGAGATGGACTCCTTAATACATAACCAAACTTGGGACTTAGTCAGGTTTCCTACAGGTAAAACAACATTGTAAAATAAATGGGTTTTACAATTTGAAGGAAGTAGATGAAGGTAGAAAAAGGTATAAAGCTAGACTTGTGGTGAAGGGTTCTGCACAAAAAAAGGGTATAGACTTTGATGAGATATTTTCTCATGTTGTTAAAATAACTTCAATTAGAACTATTTTAAGTCTAGTAGGAGCTGAAGATTTGCATCTTGATAAGTTAGATGTAAAGACATCCTTTCTCCATGGGGCTTTGGAGGAAGAGGTATATATGCAACAGCCATAAGGATATGGGGTAAAAGGGAAGGAAAAAATAGTGTATAAGATGAAGAAGAGCTTGTATGGTTTAAAACAGGTTCCAAGGCAGTGGTATCTAAAATTTGACAGGTTTATGTCTGAACAAGGTTATAATAGATGTCACTCTGATAATTGTGTTTATCTCAAAAGGCAAAATGATGGCAGCTATATTATATTGTTATTGTATATAGATGGCATGCTTGTTGCTGGTTCTAACACGCAGGGAATAAATATGCTCAAAATAAAATCGGCAAACTCATTTGAAATGAAATATTTGGGTGTTGCCAAACAAGTCCTTGGTATGAGAATAACTAGAGACAAGAAGAATAAAAAATTAACATTATCTCAGAGTGATTACATAAAAAAGGTGTTGAAAAGATTTAATATGTAGAATGCAAAATCATTTAGTATACCTTTGGCTAACCATCTCAAACTAAGTAAGGAGGTGTGTCCCAAGACTCAAGAAGAAATGACTTATATGTCTAAAGTTCCATATGCATCAGCAGTTGGAAGCTTATTGTATGCAATGGTCTGCAAAAGGCCTAGTATTACACATGCAATCGGAGTTGTAAGCAGGGACATGGAGCATTCAGGAAAAGAACATTCGATGGTGGTGAAGTGGATTCTCAGTTATTTGAGAGGTACCACAAATCAAGCACTATGATTTGGTGTTTCAAACATTGCTCTACAGGGATATGTTGATGCAGATATGGCGGGTGATAGAGATAACAGGAGAAGCACCACAAGGTATGTGTTTACTGTAGGTGGAACAACTGTCAGTTGGGTTTCAAAACTACAAAGTGTTGTTGCACTCTCAACGATGGAAGAAGAGTATGTTGTTGCTACAGAGGCTAGTAAAGAAATGATTGGGCTACAAAGGTTCCTAGATGAATTGGGTAAGAAGCAGGAGTTGGGCAGGATATACAGTGATGGCCATAGTGCCCTACATTTTGTAAAGAAATCTGCATTTCATTCCAAGACTAAACATATACAACTCAAGTACCATTTCATATGGTCAATGTTGGAAGATGGAAAGCTGAAGCTAGAGAAGTTACACACTAGCTAGAATCCTGCAGATATGTTTACAAAAGTTTTAACGAGGGAGAAACTAAGATTCTACTCGGTTTCAATTGGTCTTCAAGTATGACGATGAAGATTAGAAACAGCCAGGTCTAAAGTGGAGTCATTGTCCAGCAAATGAAGTAGTGGTGGAGTTGCTACAATCAGTCTCCAAGTGGGATATTGTTGGGTGTCAAGTCTGATTATATTCTTTATTCAAAGGTATCACCGCATTGGACCCAAGTTTGTAATGGGGTAGCAATGCCGCCCATTTTTGCGCACCACTAGGGGGGTCCAAGGGGGAATTTCTTCCTTGTAAAATTTTGTAATTTCGTAGTCAATATGGGTCATTCATTAGGTGGAAATCTGAGGGTAGAAGTTATGTTTAATTTAGGGTATTTTTTCCCTAGAAGGCAACCCCTCTCTATATATGAGAGAATTATATTGCAGCTATGTATATGTGTATTCTAAGCAAGAAGGAGACAAGAGAATATCTGAGAGAGAAGAGGGAATTACAACGGATCTAATGTAGGTTGTATCTCTTCATTTTGCTGGATAATATAAAAGTAAGGACTCGCTGTTTCTCAATGGACGTAGCCCAAATTAGGTGAACCACATATATCTATGTCACTCTTGTTTTATGTGTTTATATTTCTGAAATATTTTATGTGTTGGATTTCTCTATAATATATACCTTTCTAACACCCAGGAGATAAAGCGCCAAAATTTTGTGGGCCTCATTGGTGTTAATACATCAGCATCTCAGGGTCATAACTTTGGCATATGATATTTGTTTGATACATAGAATACGTCGCTAGAAATGTATATGTGAGGAATAAAAATTTAGACTATAAACCCATGGGTAAGGCTATGGGTTTCCCTAATTTTCCAAAAAAATGTCATTTATCGCCTCAAATGCTTCCAAAAGTTCAGTACCCAAAAAACTGCCAAAAGTAGTAAAATCTGCAATAACTAAGGAAACTTAAAGAAATAGTGATGTTGATCAAAGTGGAATAGCCGACTGGCAACCAATATCCACCTGTATCAGTCTTCCCCCCTTAGGAAAAAATGGTGCCCATTGTGTTGAGTGCCTCCATGAGTTGGGAAAACTTCTATTGAACTTGGTCCCTGGTGAGCTACTTGCCTTAGTGCAGGAGTTGGCAAGATTTGATAACCTGATATAGTTCGATCTAGTGTTGACGAGTGATATTGATTTTTGTTTCCATGATTTTATTAGTTGTTTCTTGTTCCATGCAGTCGGGGTTGAGATCTATTGGTGTTATTTGTTTGCAATGTTTGAGGTGTCAAACAATGGTGGAAAGTATGGCTGAAGGTTGTCCACATTGAACATTGGGTGAAGGCCAAGGAATGGGACAATTATGAGCTCAAAATCACTATATCCCATAGCCTTGGTGATGGTGTAATGTCCATATCAGAATGATTGAAGATTCTAATGGGATCTGATAAAGGATTCTTTCATCCAATACAACCAATGTTTTTTCTAACCTGAAACTTATGTGGCACCTGATGCTAATCATGTCGCTACTTGTACTTGGAATTAGATGTATCCAAGATGTCGTGAACCTACTAGTGGATGTGCTAGATGCATTCAAAAACTTGGTTTCTTTATCAACCTCTGACTGTACATGTGTAGATTTTTCTTGTGTAGTTTCATGAGGCATGGAAACATCAATTAGACAAAATGACTGAAATCTCGAACCCACTTGAAAGGTTTTGTAGCCACTCAAGCTATGGAGAGCTCTATTTTAACTATGTTGCACATAGGGAAGGCTCTCATCCCAAGTTCATGAACGCTTGGAGTTTTACATCCAAAGTATGTGTACTATCATGTGGTTGATGACCTTTGTCTTTCCATCAGTTTGGGGATGGGAACCAGTTGAATTGGTAATCTTGGTGTCCAAAAATGTCCAGAGGCTAAACTAAAATGTACTCAAGAACTTGCTATCCCGATCTGATATAATGGCTTACGGGGTCCAAAAATGTACCCACACTGATTCAAAGAAGAGTTTGGCAGTGTCCTCTATTTTGATGCTCCTATTGTAGGCCACGAATATATCCATATTAGAAAATCTATCCATGACCACAAATACACGGTCATTACCATGCTTGGTAGAAGCGAGGCTAGACAGATAGTACATGGCGATGGATTCCCAGGGCTGACCAAGAGTAAGTAGAGTAGTGTACAAACCTTGCTTCTTGATGGTTGGCTTGGTGATGGCACATGTAGTGTAGGATATGATATATTTTCCAACATCCTCTAAGAATTTTGGTGAATAAAAATACTTATGTAGTATGACCACAATTTTCTCAACACCAAAGTGTCTTGCAACCTAGCTATAGTGCACCTCCCAAATAATCTTGCCACACTTACTTAAATGAACAGAAACGTGGCCCAGATATCATAATAACGTGTCCTAGAGGTGGAAATATGGAACTTGTAGGAATTTACAGGGTAAGTTCCTCAGACAGAACACCAAAAGGGCACTGCTCACAAACAGATCACAGATCAATACACCAGTATTTTGACGTGGTTAAAACCCTCAGAGAGGGAAACAGTCCACGGCCTGTGCCAATGTGGCTATTACAGGCAATTTATTAATAAAAGAATGAGAATTGACATAAGCTTCTCTCATGCATGGTGAACCTACAAATGACCCTCCATGTGCTTTAAATAGAATTCATGGACCAATCGGGTGTCAAGCCACGGATCAAGTGTCAGAAATATCGAGGAGAGAATGAACTGTCGGATCACTACATATCGTGACCGTCGGATTGTAAGTTACAAATGTACATAGTAAAGAAACACACTTTACCTAACTTTATACTAGACCAAGTTATACTTAACTATTCCTACGTGTCGGAATATCCTAACAATCCCTAGAGTTAAAAATCAGCTCGCTGATTCCCTTGCTGTGTCTGCTAGCATGTTTATCCCTCCCATGCTTCCCAAACTAGTTTATGAAGTCCATATGAAATATAGACCATCCTTACCTGATAATGTCCAACATTGGAAAGTTTTTGAAGATGATGATGAAGTGAATAGGTTTCTTCAAGTCATTGATGAATTCTCTGAAATGCAAATTGACCAAGAGAATGAAGCCTTGGAAGAAAGTCCCCAATCCCAACTTAGAAACAAAATTGGTAAAGATAGCACTGTCCAACTGCCCAGCAATCAGATACCTAAGGGTCTTGTTCCTTTAGAAAAGTTGTTTGACCAGAATGATGTGCCTTACAAGGCTGCCCAAGAAGAAGACCAATCTGCAGTCTGTAAGCATAATATAGGGAGTCCAGATCATCCAAGACATAAATCTGTCCACCCATTTATCTGCTGCCCAAAGTTTTGAGTACTGCAATTTGATGAAGCAATTTGTTGATGTCTTTGCCTGGGAATATAGTGACCTGAAAACTTATGACAAAAAGATCATCCAGCATAAAATCCCTCTAGAGAAAGACACCATCCTTTTCAAGCATAAGCTGAGGCCTATAAACCCTTTGCTCCTTCCTCTAATTGAAAAAGAGATCAAGAAGTTACTGGCTGCTAAAATCATAGTCCCTCTTAGATATTCAAAATGGGTAGCCAATTTGGTAGCGGTGAGGAAGAAAAGTGGAGAAATCAGGCTTTGTGTTGATTTCAGAAACTTAAACAAATGCTCTAAGAAAGACAATTACCCTCTACCCAAGATGGAGCATTTACTACAGAAGGTCTCAGGAGCCAAAGTGATGTCTTTCCTGGATGAATTTTCAGGGTATAACCAGGTTGCTGTACATCCAGATGACCAAGAGAAGACTGCATTCACCACTCCTTGGGGCACTTTTATGTATTCCAAGATGCCTTTTGGGTTGATGAATGCTGGAGCTACCTTTCAGAGAGCTATGGATATAGCATTTGTGGGAAAGAAGGATAAGTTTGTCCTTATCTACCTAGATGATATAACAGTGTACTCCAGCAGCCATCATGACCATTTGCAGCATTTGAAGAAAGTGTTCCTGAAGTGCAGAAGGTTTGGGATTTCAGTCAATCCTAAAAAGTCACAGTTTGCTTTAGAAGAAGGCAAGCTGTTAGCACATGTTGTTTCTGCTGTAGGTGTTCAAATTGACCCAGAAAGAGTAAGAGCAATACAGACCTTGTCTGTCCCGAGATCAAAGAAGGATATCCAGTCCTTTCTGGGCAAAATAAATTTTGTGAGGAGGTTTATCCCAAATTTTGCAGAACTTGTAAAGCATATTACCTCCATGCTGAAAAAGGGGTCAGAGATCAAATGGATTGATGCAACAAGAAAATCTTTTGAGTCCATTAAGAAAGCTATTATGAAAGCTCCTACTTTAAGAAGTCTAGATTACAGCAGGGAGTTCCATATATTTTCATTTGCCTCCGATGACACCCTTGCAACAGTTTTAATGCAAGCATATGAGGAAGGTTCAGAGCTTCCAGTGGCATTTTTCAGCAAAACCTTAAGGGATGCTGAGCTGAAGTATGATATCATCGAAATATAGGCATATGCTCTTATCAAATCTTTGAAAACTTTTAGAATTTACATTCTGCATTCCAAGATAATTGCGTATGTGCCCTCTGCTTCAATAAAAGATGTCCTAACGCAACTTGATGCTGATGGAAGAAGGGCGAAATGGATTGCGAAGCTCATTGAATTTAACATAGAACTAAAGCCCACCAAGCTTATCAGAGGTCAGGGCCTTGCCAGACTAATGGCTGAAGAAAATTGCAAAACGCTGGACATAAATCTCATAAGCACAATTTCAGAGAATGGTTAAACAGAAGGAGAAACAGCTGAACTAGGGAAAAATCAGTCATTGGCAGAAAATCTAGCTTTTTGTGATTGGTACTCTGCAATAGCCCAATTCTTACTGAAGCTAGAAATTCCTCCGTGCCTTAGTCCAAGCCAAGCCAGAAATGTTAAGCTCAAGGCAACTAGATACTGCATTCATGAAAATCTGCTCTATTGGAGGGACCCCTCTGGAATTCTTCTGAGGTGTCTGGACAAAGAACAATCCATGGAGGTTATGCAGCAGTTTCATTCCAGCATGTGTGGAGGACATCGTTATTGGAAAACTACAGCTCACAAGATCCTCAAGGCTGGATATTATTGGACGACCTTGTTTGCTGATGTCTTTTCATCTGTTAAATCATGTGACAGGTGCCAAAGATTTGAAGGGAAACAACAATTGAAGTCCCTGCCCTTAAAACCCATACATGTTAGTGGCCCTTTCCAGTAGTGGGGCTTGGATTTCATTCGAAAAATCAATCCACATTCCAGTGGCCAACACAGATGGATCTTAGTTGCTACTGATTATTTCACTAAATGGATTGAAGCAATCCCTACTAGAAAGGCTGATCACCATGTGGTCATGAGGTTCTTGACAGAGAATATCTTCACTAGATTTGGTTGTCCAAATAAATTAGTCACAGACAATGTAGCAGCCTTCAGGGCAAAAGAGTTGGTGGACATGTGTAACTCAATGGGCATTAAGCTGGTTCATTCCACCTCATACTACCCTCAAGGCAATGGTCTAGCAGAATCTTCCAACAAAAGCCTGATAAGGATAATTAAAAAGCTGCTGGAAGACAACAAAAAGAATTGGGACTCTAAACTCAAGTATGCACTGTGGGTCGACAGAGTAACCACCAAGAAATCCATAGGGAATTCTCCATTCAAGCTGGTATATGGCACTGAGGCTGTATTTCCAATTCAGTTAATCCTTCCTGTGGCAAAGTTCTTGCAAGAAGAGAAGAATGAGGAAGAAGACATGGCAAAAAGGATCACTGATTTAGCAGAGGTGCATCAAATCAGAGAACAACTGGTTGAAAGTTCTGCAGCACATCAAAAGAGAATCAAGGAAGCTTTTGACAGGAAGGCAAAAACAGACAATTTTCATGTTGGAGATTTGGTTCTCAAGTGGGATACACTGAAATAGAAGAGAGGCAACCATGGGAAGTTCGATGCTCTATTGATAGGGCCTTTTATCATTTCTCAGATCCAAGGGAACAATACTTTCATACTGCAAGGTATGGAAGGGGAGACAATTTTTGATGGCCCAGTTAATGGGCGTTTTCTGAAAGTTTATGTTCCTTAAGGTTTTCAGGCGTTAAATTTGTAAATATGTTATTTTAATCAGTTTTAGTGTAGACTCAGTTAGACTCCATGCTAAATGGAACACTAGGGAATTTTGCTCATTTGGTTTTGACAGGCAAGGCATTGGTCTGCAAGTTCTTGAGACCTCACAGGGAGGATCTCATCCCCAGAAGGAGCCAGTGTTAGCTCTGCTACATATTGTTGATATACGAAGAATCAGAAGTAAGCCCTGTCCTTGTTTTTTGCTCAAAGAAAGCCTATAATGGTCATCCTCACATTCTCCTTTACCTCTTTCACTCTCCCTTCATCTCCATTTCCTGCGCTCTTTTGTTAAAAATCATATAAAACTCCATTGTTCTTAAGCCCCAAGCGCTTAAGCCCATACCCCCTATAAACCCGCGCCCACGTGACTGCGCGCCTTCACAAACTCCTCACCACCGCACCTTAGCCATTGATCTTCGTCACCCCGACCCAACAGTCCTCCATCGTGCCTGACGAAAACCCGCACGATCAAATCCCCACCGTCCGATCATCTCCGCCGCGATCGGACGACGTTCGCTCTTCCCGTTTTCTCCCTTTTTCCACTTGTCGCTTTAGTTTGATTACTTCATGTTCTTGATTTTCAAGATCTTCTTTTATAGAGAGGATCTTTGATTCAAGTCTCTGAATAGTTGTGCTCTGATCTTTTGCTATATCCTGCAATTGCTCCCTTACCCTGGTTTCTGTCTCCAATTGTTCTCTTAATTTGGCAACTTCTTCAGTTTCTGCATTCTTCTTTTCATGTGCCATGAGATTTTTAATATCTTTGCTATTATTGGATGAAGCATTCTTATTTTTACGTGCCATGAGACTTCTAATATCTTCACTATCATTGAATGGACTTGTAATATGGGTATAATAGCTTCTACCATCTTCTTCAAATATCTTTCCTTTGTTATGAGGACATCTAGCAGCATAGTGACCAACTCTACCACATAGAAAACACTTGAAAGGTAGCTTACCTTTGAACCGTCCAGTTCCCCGTTCAAGATTCTTGACAAAATTCACCTCATCTTCTTCCTCTGACACTTCGAATGCAACTTCTGGTGGTACTTCTTGTCGCATTTCAAAAGCAGTTAAGATCCCGTGAAGCTGTGACATGGTGATTTTCTGCACATTCTCCTTTTCTTCTATG
>APFE031017477.1:52887-78989 GCA_000404065.3 Pinus taeda
GGTAAGTTCCTCAGACAGAACACCAGAAGGACACCGCTCACAAACAGATCAGAGATCAATACACCAGTATTTTGACGTGGTTAAAACCCTCAGAGAGGGAAACAGTCCACGGCCTGCGCCAACGTGGCTACTACAGGCAATTTATTAATAAAAGAATGAAAATTTACATAAGCTTCTCTCATGCCGGTGAACCTACAAATGACCCTCTATGCGAGTTTAAATAGAATTCATGGACCAATCGGGTGTCAAGCCATGTATCAAGTGTCGGTAATACCGAGGAGAGAATGAACTGTCAGATCACTACATATCGTGACCGTCAGAATGTAAGTTACAAATGTACATAGTAAAGAAACACACTTTACCTAACTCTATACTAGACCAAGTTATACTTAACTATTCCTACGTGTCGGAATATCCTAACAGAACTTACTTTCCATCCACTAGCATCTCGTATGTGGTGGTGAACTCTGGATGATTTTTGTACAATTGTGGCCATCCCGAAGTCGCATTACCACAAGAGTTGAGAATAATTGTAAGTGCTACAACTGGGGGCTGATTGAGGAAATGTACAACATGATTGGTGCTTCCCCTTTTGTGTTTAATGTTCAAGTGGAATTTTTTTAGATATGTATACCACTTCTAATGGAAATCTTTTTTAAAATTCCCTTGTGTCTATATAAACTGTAGAGGTCAGTGATATATGTGGATGACTGTCTCCTTCCCAAGAATGTAATGTTTCCACTGTAAGCAAGCCTACATGATGGAATACATCTCTTTATCATAGGTGGGGTACTTCTAAATTGTATCGGAAATTGTCTCACTATGATAGGCCACTGAATGCCCTTGTTGGGTGAGAACTGCACCAATATCATATTCAGAGACGTCTGTCTCAATTTCAAATGGTTGTTGCAGGTTAGGCAATGTGAGCAGAGATGGTGCTTTAGTTAAATGAATGTCGTCTGTTGGGACTTGAACGAAGAAAACTTTACTTTCACTTCACCCTTGGTAAGCTAACTCAAAGTCCAAGTGTTATGGGAGAATCCCAACATGAACCACTAATGAAAGTTGCTAAGGCCCAAAAAGTTGCAAAGCTCTATTAGAGTGGTCGGGGCTGGCCAATCCCAAATGAATTGGATCTTAGCCTTATCCACATGCACACCTTGCTCATCTATGATGTAAGCCAAATATTGGACCTGTATCATGCCAAATGTGAATTTCTCCAAGTTAGCACATAGTTTTTGCTACCGCACGGTTTGAAGCACTTATTGAATGCATTGCAAGTGGTCTTTCTAACTCTTGCCAATGACGAGGATGTCTTCCAAATAAGAAACCACGAATGAGTTGGTAAAGGACCACAATATCTCATCCATGAGCCTCATAAAATTTTCAGGGGAATTTTTTAACACGAAAGGCATGAAGAAGCATTAAAACAGCCCCTCCTTGGATTTGAAGGGGGTCTTCCATAGATCCATGGGATCTATTGAAACCTAGTCATAACTAGATTTTAAATCGATCTTGCTGAAATAATTGATTGCCTTGAGCTAGTCCAGTAGGTCATCAATCTTGGGATTTAATACCAGTTCTTGATAATTATTTTGTGTAGTGCTCGATAATTAATTCAGAGCCTCCAAGTACCATCCTTCTTCTACACAAGTACAATTGGGCTCCCACAAGGTGAGGAACTTGGTCAGATGTGCACTTTTTGCAGCAACTCCTGGATCTGGTACTTGATCTCTTCATTTTCTAAAATGGAGTAGGAGCATATCAGCCCATTGAGTAGAGGTTCTTTGAGCGTCAAATTGATTAAATGCTTGACCTGAAAGTGTATGGGTACCCCTGTGGGTGAGGAGAATATGTACCTGTATTCTTCCATGACCTTATCCATATTCTTATGCTACGTGGACGAACCTTTCCGAGGGGCCATGGATGTGGTGAAGATATTCCCCTTTCTTTAAGATTTAATGAGAAAGAAAATAAATTTCCCAGTCTCGGAGATGACCTTATTGCATTGGTTGGAAAATATCAAAGAGATGGAGGTAGGTGGGGCTACCTATGGTATCCTATATAACGTATTTCGCAAAGTAATAATAATAGTGCGAGGCCTAGACTCATACACACCATGATGCTTCAACAATTATGGTTGGCCTATTAATACATCACAATTTAATGAGGAGGAATGCCACACAATACCTCATCCATGTAGGGTTTGATGTTTTAGGGAAGGTGACATGGTTGGTTGACATAGAGACCTCATCCTTGGTGGAGCTAACCGATGGTGTATGGTTGTGGGTGTGGTGTGGTAGACATGCCTAGACACTTAATGACTTCTATTGAGATGAGGTTCTTTTTTCTCCCATTGTTGACAATGAACTGTAATAACAACCCCTTGACCTGCATCTATGAGTGGAAGAGACACTCCCCTTTGTCTTGGTCTTCAAGTTCAATATTTTGGACCTTCGTGGTGGTAATGGTGGTGTTGGTGTTGGGATCTGCATCAATAATATTCTTCCCTTTGTCATTCCCCTTGTCCGGGTCTAACATCGAGTCAGAGCATTTATCTGACTCTGAATCCTTTAGCTCAGCGACAAGTGACTACTTGACATGTACCTCACTTTTGTTGTGAGTCGGGCTCTTGTGAAACTCACACCACTTCCATGTGTCTTTATTTGTCTTTCTGGTGCTATTCGTTTCTTGTGCCCTCGATGGGTTGTCCTGGGCCACCTTGCCTTGGATTTTTCATTTGTTTTGTGATTTGGGGGTGCCTTTTACTTGCTTTGGATTCACAAATCCAATGTCTCACTACTTGTGTTTAAATTCCTAGTCGATATTTATAACGTATTATTATGCAACACTAACCAAGGAGATGTCTAAGAAATCCATCTCGTCTTATAAGTATATGCGTAGATAGTTGTGGTACTTGAGTAGCCATTTCTACTTAGAGTCCTTAATACCAAACTTTGTGCAAAGTTTATGAATAATATTTGTGAGCTCTGACACATCTTGGTCCCTTTTTTGCCGTAGTGTGGTCCATTTTATGTACTTATCTTCATAGCTCCCGACAGGGTAAGACTATTCCTTAACAACATGGGGTGTGGATGAAAACCATGAGGGTTCCCTCTCATTCTTCTTCTCACATTAGGTTTCCCAATAATCCTTGACATGGGTGGTGGATTTGAGGAATGTAAAAGTAACATTTTCCCTACCGGAAGAATCATGAACCAAAAAATATCCTTCTAGTAGATTTAACCACCTATATAGGATATCTTCATCTATTTCACCTTCAAATATAGGGATATCAAAGTTAACTTGTACCTTGAAAGGGGTGTCACCACTGAACTGATTGTTGGATGAATATGTGTTGCCTATTGGCATCTGATGATGGATATAAGTAATGTTTTCCATCATCTTGTTCCTTTACAGTCGAGGGCTTCTTTGAGCAACAATTTGATAGGATCTCATACTCCTTCATCTTTCTTTTCTACCCCCATGGGAGGTTGTCAGTGTCGATAGGGATGGTTTTGCAAGGACTCAACCGATTCAAGTCACATATCTTTATCCGACGACTTTGTTGAGGGCATGCACAAAAAAAAGGAGGAAGAGAAGATCACTCTAATAACACTAATCTAGATTTATTCAAGAATGAAATGAAATACATAATTAAATAGAAACTTAGAGCCATAATGAAAATTGAACTTCAATTGATTAATAACAAATATTGAAAATTGTTTACATGCAGAATGGAAACAAACTAGCTCAGAAGATGGTATCTTATATATGACAAGGGATGTGAAAACTACATGCCTCGTGAACTATGTTACAATGAGGTTCACAGGCCCTTTTATTATCGAGAAATAAACAATGTAAACTTTGAAATGTGAACTGTACCAAGTACTCCTTTTTTTGAGGTAGCAAAAAGTGATCCGATTTTGAGAAGTATTGATTCAGAGTACATCTTTTGTTTTTAGCATATTTTTGACACTTTAAATTTTCTTATGTATATAGTATAAATATATTTTCTAAAATGTTAATGATTTTCCTGCTCATTTTGAAAAGTGTAGATGAGGCATCAACCCCTTTTTTTACACGGCTTATCGTCGACACTTTAAAATTTCTAATTTATTAAGTGTGGATATTTTCTTTTAAATTTTGGTAATTTTCATGTGGATTTTGAAAAGCATCAACATTCTTTTAATGCATATTTTCGACACTTAATTTTCTTATGTCCTAAGTATGCACAATTTTTTATTTTTTTAATGTTGATTATTTAACCTTTTTTCAAGTTGTCTAATTCCCCGACAAAAAAGTTAAAAACATTAAAACATTTGGAAAAAAAAAACCAACATAAAATATAAAATAATAAGTAAATAAAATTATATACTAAAACACAATACAATTAAAAAACATGGAAAAAAAACAAATATAAAACAAGGGCTACATAGTAGATAGTACTTTTCACTGAGCTTAAATATAGTTTAATTAAATAACAAAATAACAAAGACAAAGATTTCATCACAAAAATAAAACAACTAATAAATATTGTATTATTGAATATCATCACCAAAAATTAAGAAATATGATTAATTCGTTAATAGTCGTATATGTTACTTTAGATACTTTAGATAGATGGAGTTTTGTTGATGTATTGAAGGGATGTTCATGATTTATTGTCCATAGAATATGCATCGTCTGAACATGTCATCTAAGGTTCAGATTTGAAGAGTGCAAAGGGTTACAAACTTGAAAAAATATTTAATAAAAAATTGGTTACATGTTAGCTTTAACACTCACTGTGTTGATTCCCTTCTTGTAGCTATGTCGATTATTCCTCCTCGTGCCTCCAGTGGAAAGGCATAATAAAAACCATATAATCGTATAACTGTGTGAAAAACTTCCACAGTTTCCTATGCGATGGCCACATCTGTCTGTCTTATGACATTTGAATTATGGTCATTTTGGTCTATATTCGTTTCATTGCATTAATTATTTATGTATTTGCCCATTCATAATATATTTGTAAATACTAGATAATAATGAATTTATTTAGGGGTTTATTAAGTAGAAGTTATGAGGAAATTTATAATAAAAAAACATTTGTTTACTTTAGTGAAAATAAAACATAACGCATGACTCTGATTGGAAACCACGGGAGGAACCAAAAAATTGGTTTCTTAACCACCAGACAGTTAAGAAATAAGTACTCATACTCGTTCCTGGGGAAGGACAAGAGGAGAGAGGAAGGAAAAAAAACACAGGACTAAGAGAGAACTCAGGGAAGAGAGGGGAGGAAGAGAGGAAGTTGCTTGGAGAAACTCTAGAGCTAGACTAACAGCCAATGGAAAACACTCGATCCAAATTGGCTATGATTATAAAATATTCTAGGCTAGACTAATGAAAGTCTCAAGGCCATTGAATCAACTGGTTCAAAAGAAGAGTGTTCTATAGAAAGAGCACAGGGGGAGGTTCAGGACGTAATAGCCTATCCTCACTGGATGGGAGGAAAAGGTTTTACCTGTAAATTTTGGAATCTTGACCAACAAATAAGTGTTTTTAGAGTTATTTAGTAGTGTGTAAACAATAAAAGTAGCACTCAGTAATTTGTATATAATATAATTCTAATGCGGAATCAGAAAATCAGTTTTGGTAAAGAGAAAGACCAGAAAAATAATATCACTGTGTTCTTTTGTTTCTTTTATGGAAAACGTTGTTAGGTTTTTTTTAGAAATAAAGTTTACAAGACAAGGTTAAAGGCAGAGTTTGACTTTCTTATTCAAAGAAAGAAAAAAGAAAACAAAACTACCATTAAAAAAGGTGTATTTCTTGATTGAGTAATAAAAGAAGATTTATTATGAACCAGAAAGGAAAACTTGGAAATGTGCTATGTTAACTACTAATGTGGAAAAAAGAGTACTAATGTGGAAAAAAGAGAAAATAAATACACAATATACATATTAAATTTGTTTTCATGTGCTAATCTAAATAACAAATCAAATTTCTTAGAAAGCTCGTGAACCCAAACATAGTCTCCTAGGAAGGCCAAGTACCAGACTAACCTTCGCAGAGTTCCGAAAAACATATGATTCAACATAGAACCCTTATATAAGTTTCTTATGTTGTCAAAGAATCATAATCACAACGTCGGGTTTATAAAATTAAAACTGGCTATGGAAGGCTAAGAAGATGAGGAGGTTTGATATAGAACCAAAACAAAATAAAATCCTTCAGATTTACCTCTCAGGGTTACCAGAGGAGGTAAGACACAGCCAGTTTTGGGAGGACAAAAAATTCTCAAATGCAGCAGGAACTTACCCACAACATTGCAACTCCCTTTAAGTTAATTATATACAGACTAGCAAAGAATGGGAATTGAGCAAGAAACTAAACTATCATTAATCAAAGATAATAATTTTGTATATGAAATTTTGAACCACGAGAAAATTAAAGCAAGAAAATCTTACGAACTTAACCATAGAAGAAATGCATGACGAAACACCGTCGACATCATAGAACTATACATACATAATTGTACTTTTTATGCAATGAAAATACAATGATTACAATCCAGTGAAGAGTCACTACACTGGAGCTGCGAAGTCTCCCTCAATATAAACATAATTGGATCAAGTCTCCAGTAACGATATTCAAACCAACCCTATCGCTATCATTCTGATGAGGGTTATTAAAGAAAGGGAAGAGGACTATAAAATCATTTAAGGCCCTGATTTTTAAACCCAACAGTGACAGAAAAACCATGAGATGTTCATCCATTTACAACCAGTAGCTAGAGCAGCACCTAGAATCAAGAGCAGTGAGGTAAACCCACCGTTGGAAATGTGAACCCACCATTTTCTACCCAAGATAGCTCCAAAAATTACTCTTCTTATAGACGGACAACGCACTCCATGATTAAAGCTTGTAAATCGGTAAGTTATTTTATGGCTTCAATATAAAGACAGGAGGGGAGATACCTAGGAGGACAAATTAATCCCGTCCACATGCAAGACTGTGAATAGAACCAGCTAACATTGAAGTGCTATCACTAACTTGCGTACTGAAAGAGAAGACAAAAAATAAGTAAGTCGGTTCTCGGGAGGAAAATCCAAAACGTAGTTCAATAAATTCAAACGTATAAACTTGTATTGGAAGGAAAACATACCCTTCAAGCGAACTGGAGAACGATAAGTTGCTTGCTGCGATGAGGCAGTTCTAGGGTAGCTGTGAATAAACTAGAAAGGTGAAGGAAGGAAGTCGTTGTAGCAAGTAACCCTACTGCGACCACATGAAGTTGTAGATTGAAAACTGTTCCCCACCAACATCGAGACTAAGAGACTGGGGCGAGGGTTTGGGCGAGCGGTTATGGGAAGGAAACCCCAACAGCTAAGAGTTGTGTGATCAAGGAGCACCTACATCAATAATGGTGAAGCATCTAGGTGGAGCTGTAGAAGAGTTTGGAACCTGGGGCCAGTTGGCCACCAAGGTTTTAATACATGAGGGTTGGTATATAGTATGAGAACACATCTTATGCATAGGGTGAAAACCCATAAAAACAATAAGCCAACATTCATATAATGTTTAGTGTCTAATTTTAAATGAATCGAGAGGGTAAAGGTCAAGTGGTTACCTCAACCGTCCACATTAACCCTTGATCATTTGATTTACTTGAAAACAAATCTATGGTGTGGAGAAGGAATCGAGAAAGTTTGGCATTGGGAGTGGCGCGCAGTGGGTGCGAGTTGTAATCCACAAACGAATGTAAATGTTACATGTTATGGAAAACCATTGAAATAAAATGCATTAATAAACAAGTTTAATATATATATATATGTGAGAGAGATAAAACAAGTGAAACGATTCAAACTTTTCTTTAGAAATTATGACCAAGGGTGTCACAAATTTTGCATAGCAGGGTAAATGTATCAAATTAAGTATTATTTTTTAACAATATTTTACTAACAATATGTTCAAATAACTTATTTCTTATATAATTTGTATGCAATTGGTGAGTTTAAAATGTGCAGATAATTTGGATTAATCTTGTATCATTCATTTAATTATTAATTAAACGGAGTTGTGCATAGAAGTGACTCATTCCACTTAGAAGATGCTTTACATCTATCTATATGTAATTTAGACATTTTATATGTGTCTTCGAGAAACACAAATGTAAAATTCAATGGGGGAACTTCAACGGAAAGACATTTGTGTGGACAAAAGATGAGATAGTGTTACACGTGTTATATATATTAAGTGTGTTATCAAGGAATTTGGCACATGAGCTTATGTCAAACTATGGCATGTCCCCAACATATTAATCATCCTATTTTCATAGCACACATAATTTTATAAAATAATAATAAATAATTTTTTAATAAATAATAATTAATATAATAATTTTTATTTTATCAAAAAAAATAATAAAAAAACAACTTCAATAAATAAATATTATTTTAATTTTAATTATTTAATTAAAAATATATTTAATTAAAAATATATTATATATTTTTAAATATTTAATTGTTTATTTTATATAAAATGAATTATAATATACTTATATAAAATGAAAAATATTTAATCATGTTTATAGATTTATAATTTTAAAATGAAATTGTAACTTTAATTATTTAATGTTATGAACCAAAGAGATTAATAAATTTAAATGGATTATTAATATTATTATCAATATCATAATACAATAACTAATATATTTGAGAGATTAGAGGTCATACGTTCAAAACTAGAAGGTATAGAGTATGCATGTCTTTGTAAACTTAGAAGTCAAATCGCTGCATAGTGGTGGGTCCCTTGTCCCACAAACAAGGGTGTCTCATACACTAATTTCGTGTCTCGCTTTGCCATGACCTTAAAATTGGATAATAGTATTAATAACTAAAAACCCAAGAGATTAATGTTAAAAACCCAAGTGATTAATATTATAAATGCTTTGGTCCTCTGGGTCTTGGATAGGCAGGGGTCTATTAAGGCACTCTTTGTTGTGAAGTCATTGGTTCAATTCCTCGCTGTGAAGTCACTTGTTCAATTCCCCTCCCCGACTAGGGTGACATATTGAACATGTTGAGATGTAGTATTATAAAACCAAGGGAGTGATGAATCAAAGAGATTAATACTAAAAACCCAAAGGATCATAAACCCGGGGGAATACTATTAATCTGAAGGAATTACTATTGTAAACCCAAGGTAAATAAACCTTAAGATAAATATTGTAAACCCTGAAATAAACATAGTTGACCATGGTTTACCATGGTTAATTTTCATATTGACACAATCTTTGAAACAATGCGATGTTAGACCATCGTTGAGCATGATTATCATATTTTGACAAAGATTGTCTCAATATGAAAATGAACCATTGTCAACCATTGTCAACGATGGTCAATCATGGTTAGCCATGGTCCAACCTCACATTGTGGCAAAGATTGTCTCCATATAGAAACCAAGCATGTTCAACCATGGTTGGCCATTGTCAATTATGGTCAACCATGGTCTAATGTTGGATTGTGAGAAGGATTGTGTCAACATGAAATTTATTCATGGTCAACCATGGTCACATTGTGATAAAGACTGTGCAATGGTCCAATGTCACATTGTGACAACCATGGTCAACGATGGTTAATGTTGCACTTTCACAAAGATTGTGTCAATATGAAAATCAACCATCGTAGACCATGATCATTCATGTTTATTTAAGGATTTATAATAGCTATCTTAGGTTTTATATACCTTGGCTCTATAATATTAAACCCTCAGGTTTAATATTATTCCCATGGGTTTATAATCCGTACAGTTTTTAGTATTAATCCCATGGGTTTATTATTCTCTTAGATTTATAATATCGATCGCTTGGGTTTAATATAGATTGCTTGGGTTTATAATTATATTCAACCATGGTCAACCATCGTCCAATGTCACATTGTGACAAAGATTGTCTCAATATGAAAATTAACCATGATCAACCATAGTCAACCATCGTCAGTCGTGTCATTGCCAACCTGGTCAATCATGGTAAACCTTGGTCCAATGTCACATTCTCACAAAGATTGTCTCAATATGGAAATTAACCATGATAAACCATTGTTAACCATCGTCAGCCATGGTCAACCAAGGTCCAATGTCACATTGTGACAAAGATTGTCTGAATATGGAAATCAACCATGGTAAACCATTTTCAATCATCATTAGCCATGGTCAATCATAGTCCAATGTCACGTTGTGACAAAGATTGTCTCAATATGGAAATCAACCATAGTCAACCATAGTTCAATGTCACATTTTAACAAATATTGTCCAATATGAAAGAAAATATTAAAAATAAATAAAAATACAAGAAAATATTTCCAAGAAAAAACATAATTTAAGGCAAAAAGATATATAAAAATTAACCAAAAACCAAACTTAAAAAAAAAATTTTAGATAATTTAAATTAGAAATAAAATATAAAAAAACATAAAAAATAATAGAAAACTTAAAAATTAAAATAAAACATTTAAATAAAGTTTTACGAAAATACATTAAAAACAATTAAAAAATAAAATAATAACATTAAAAAACATTAAAAAAAAATTAGAATCTCGTGGCCCAATGGCCCAAGGGGTGGAGGGCTGATTCTCAAAATTGAACATGCTACCCCCTGGGCCCATTGGGTTGTGCGGGTGGTGGGGAGGGCGATGCATGCAACCCCTGTAGCCCAACCGACCTAAGGAGTGAGGGTTGGTTCTCATAATCAACCTTCACCCCCTATGGCTGTTGGGCTGTGGGGGTGCAGTGTGGAGGCGACTATGAAATCAACCCTCACTCCCTAGGCTACTTGGGCTGCGGGGATGGAGGCGGTTGCCACCCCCCACCACCGCAACCAAACAGGCCCAGGGGGTGAGGGTCGATTCGATATAATCAACCCTCATGCTTGGGCTTGTTGGGCCACGTGGTGACATCCCCTCAGGCCCCTCGGTGAACTCAAACCGATTTTCAGAATTAGGTGATCCCCTAACCCGATTGTTAGAATCAAGTTGAGCACATCCAAGGGCCCGAGGGGCGCAATTTTTTTTGTTTTTATTTTTTTCTTATATAATTATTATGTTTTTTATAAATTTTACTGGTTTTATTATGTTTTTTTGTTATTTTAATTTATTTGATCTTAAAAAAAAATTGTATATTTTTCTTATTTATTTAAATATTTTTTATATTTTTTTGTAAATGTATTTTAGTTTTTATCGTTTCTTTAATTTTTTTTTTAAATCATGTTTTTGAATATAATATATAATTTTGAATTTTTATCCCTTTTTTTTGCATTTTTTTTTAATTTGATTTTTGATTTTTCTCCTTTTATATATTTTAAATTTTTTGGCTTTTTTAATTTTATGTTTTTTTTTCTATATATATTTTTATTATTTTTTAACTTTTGTTTTTCATTGTTTTAATTTGTAAATTTTTATTTTCATTTTTCTTTTGAAATTTTAAGGTTTTTCGAAGTCATGATAAAATATTTTACGCCATTGTTTCAAAATGTTGAAAATTTATCCTAGAAACAAAAAAACGTCATTCCAACATCAACACTTTTTGTTCTCGAGCTGTTTTTTGATGTTTTAGGGGGTTTTTGCTAGAGTTCTTGTTTTGACTTTACAATTCATGTTTCAAAGTTTACATTGTTAACAAGGGAAAACCATAAACATCCAAAAAACCTAACCCTAAGAGATGAAGCTACAAAAGTTTGTGGGCTCCATCGAGGTTAGTTGGTACACCAAATTCCTAGGGTCGTAATCTTGGCATACAATCTCCATTTGACACGCATGATACCTTGTTAAAAATATCTATCCAAGGACTAAAAATGTCGACAACAAACTTGTGCCGAAGGTTAGGGGTTTGCCTATTTTCCAAAGAAATGTCGTTTATGGACTTAAACAAATCTGGAAGTTCAGGAAAAAAATTAATAATAAATTGTGCTACAAGTAAGGAAACTGGAAAAAAAAAGTAGTGGGCATCCAAGTGGAATAGGCAGGTGGCCCCCAATATCCACCTAGATCAACTATTCTTCAAAGGGTATGCCCAAATAAAAGGGATATATTTTGAAGAAACCTTTGCACCTATAGAAAGGTTAGAAGCCATTAAAATGGTTCTTTCTTTCGCCAGTCGCAAGGACATCAAGATATACCAGATGGATGTAAAGTCAACTTTTCTCAATGGTGATATAGAAGAAGACGTATATATAGAATGACCAAAACATTTCATGCTCTGAAAGAATGAATATTATGTGTGAAAACTAAAAATGCCCCTATATGCGCTCAAGCAAGCTCCTAAAGCTTGGTATGCCATGGACAAGTACCTTCAGCAACAATATTTCAAGAGAGGAACTGTTGAACACAATTTCTATATAAGATTTGAGGATAACCACTTGTTTATTGTTGTGATTTATGTAGATGATATAATGTTTAGAAATGACTTGGAACGATTGGGACACCGATTTGCAAAATTCATGCATAAAAAGTTTGAAATGTACATGATAGATCGAGTGCTATCCTTTTTTCCAGGCTACAAATTTGTTAATCTAAAGAAGACATATTTATCTTCCAAACCAGGTTTTTAAGGGACACACTAAAGAAATTTTGGATAGAGGAATGCAAGCCTATTATTACCCCCGTGATTACTGGCTGTGAGTTATCTAAAGAATATGAGACACTTCTATTAAATGAGACAGTCTACGGATCAATGATTGGAAGCTTGCTATACCTTACAACCTCAAGACCAAAAATCATGCAAGTAGTAGGCTTGGTGGCCAAATTTCAAGCTTTCCCTTGAGAAATGCATGTGGTTGCTGTAAAAAGGATTTTCAAATATTTACAAGGCATGATAGACTATGGGTTGTGTTATGCCAAAAGCAGGGATTTTAAATTAATAGATTATACTCATGTTGATTGGGAAGAAAGTCCTGATGAGAGGAAAAGCACCTATAAAGCAACATTCTTTTTGGGAGATTGTCTACTTCCTTGGGTCAACAAAAAACAAGACTTAATCACATTATCAATGATTGAAGCAGAGTACATTTTTGCAGCCAATTGTCGCACACATATTATTTGGATGAAGAAGACCTTAAAATTCATCAAGGTAGAGTTGAATTATCCAACTCCAATCATGTGTGACAATACTAGTGCTATTAGCATCTCTAAAAACCCTGTCATGCATTCAAAAACCAAGTATATTCCAATTAAGTTTTATTTTCTAAGGGAGAAGGTTGTAGTTAATGTTGTTCAACTTGAATATGTGGCCACCAATGATAAATTTGCAGATATATTCACTAAGACATTGGCACCAGGACCCTTTGAGTATCTCAAGAAGTGAATAGGAGTTGTTTCTCCTACATCCAACGACTCACCTTGAATGAAATCTAACAACTACTCAACTTCTTAGAAATATTAAAGAGTAGGATGCAACAGTGTAGGGGGATCTTTCCTTATCTAGTGCATCTGTTTCCCTTGAGGTAAAAGGGGGAGAAGAAGCCCTTGAGTGGAATGATGATGTAGAGATTCATTGTAGATTCAAACTACTAATTGTAATTTATTAAAACAATAGGCTTGAATCTACTCTACTCATCAATGAAAACAATTAAACGATTTCCGAATCACGAATCATACAAGAGAAAGAATTCATTCAACACATTATGTAGTGGTTTTCTAGGGAAAGCCACAGCTAAAAACCCCTACTATCTGTATATTATATTAGTCAGAAAACATGAGAAGATTAGAATGCTTTTATCAAGCCCGAGCAGCCTCTGCACTATCTCTATATGTATTGCAACTTCCTAGACAAGCCCAGACCAATACTTAACCAAATTTGGCTTTCCCAAGTCCCTATTTCATTTTGTTTTTTCATTGGGAATTAGCCTCCTATTAACTAGGTAAATTCCTCAATATGAATTGTGCAATCCTCATAGGCCTTCCTCTAACTACATGCACCACTTGTGCAATTCAAATGATTATACAAAAAATAGTACACTAACCTTGAACTCGAATCTCAACTTGGTAACTTTTAGATCGAACACACATGAGTTATTTATGATTAAATCATCAGTTAACTAGTTGAACACATGAAGCAACGCCCCGCTGTCTGACCTCCTACTAGTTCCTTTATCAGTTGGAACTAGTTTAACTGACTTTAACTCAGCTAAAGTGAATTAATTAATTACAACTCAAAATAAACTCATCCAGGGCTCATATAATGTAAGAGACACTCTACATGACTCTAGTTAGACCCTCAACTGAAATAAATTGAGCCAACTAAGTCAATTTAACTTATTTAACTCGTACAACTTGTCTTGTGGTGTGGAATTACAATTTTATTACTAATTTAATTCAAGGACAAAATTAAATTAGGATTTTCTTGTTGTATTTTCATTAGATTATTGATGCTAGGCATAATACAAAGAAGGATAAAACCATGCTTCGTTATATGGGGAGATTGTTTTGTTTCTATCAATGTCAAACAAGGACATTGTTGAGACTAATGTTGACATTGATGTAAAATGGGCAACGATGGAAGATGTATGGGATTTCCAGGATTTGAAGGAGTTTTTGCCTCATGAGTTTAGATTAAAGGCATGTAAGTGGCATAGTTGGATAATTCTCAGAAAGATATTTCCAATAGTATATGAAGTGTACAAATGGCCTCCTAGATCAAAAGTTATTTACAGGAAAATTTAGGTGCCCCAAAGTAAAAGTTGCAGAGCTAATGATGGTGGAAGACTAGCTTGGAGCAAGTAAATTTGGTAGTGTGGCCAAATATGGCACGTTAAATGGAAGAAGAACTAGCGGAGGTGACCATTTAAACACAGAGCAAGTATGAAGGCAAAATTTCTACCACATGTCCTCACTAATGCATTCAAGGGATTCCATCATGTTAGCATGCATAGGAGTTAATGCACAAGGGGGCATTAGGATGGAATGATTTCCCATACCTCTGATCTCATGGTTGATGATGGAGGTTGATTCTAACTCCTCCCCCCTCTTTGTCACAAATCATGCAAAGAGGTGGCTAAATGGGCAATTTTCTTAGTGCAAACCACCAAATTCTTTTCTCCGACAAGAAGGTGGACATGGATTTGGTAGAAACAATGAGAAGCATTTTTATTGGCCAGTGGAGGTCCCACTTCACAACTCAACCCATTGGTTTTAACCTGGAAGACAAAAAGTTGCGTAAAAACATTAAGGCAAGGATGATGCAAGTCAGGGATGATGTCATCCCCAGGGGAGAAACCTGGAAGGTTGCAAAGGGTGTGTGAAGCTTAAGGTAGGGATTATGTAAGCCATACATGATGTCAATATGACTTGGAAATACAAAGGACACGTGGCATGCAGAGTCAAAATTTTTAGGTACCCAAGTGGGCCAAAAATGTGTAACATGTGGACCAATAATGAGGCACCACATGGAAACAATGACATAAGAATGATGCCATCCTTAAGGCTTTACCCCAGAGGAAATAAAATGGCACAATTGGAAAAAGCTATGGGCTGACAACACACCAAGCTAGTGCAACGCATTATAGAGGCCAATGAAAAAGGCTGTGGGTGGAACCACAACACATGTCATTGTCGAGGATTTGTTCAAAGAGGTTTAGAAAGGGCATAGGTAGAAGTAGCGAGATGACAAGGCATTGGGCCAATGCAACAGGGCACAAAGCCAATGAAAAATGTTTCCAGCGGACCCACGGGACACATCATCCCTAGGGATTAACCTTGGAAGGCTTTAAAAGAGTGTAAAAAGGGAGAAACATGCTGACAAGGTGCAAGGATATAGTGACAAAGCTAAGAACTAATGGGAAGATTTACATGACATACCCACTTAACATGTAAGCCAATATGGCTTACCCTAGAAGAAAACAAAGGCACATTGGAGATATGGTTAGGATAATAGAGCTGAGAGGCATACATTTCACCAACATTTTATAGTTCCATCAAATGGTGAAAGGCACACCTAGATCTTGGATTTGTGATGTTTTTGTTTGTAATGCAACCAAGGGCCGTCATATTATTTGCAATAAAATAAGAACTATCATCATATGTTTTTAAAGGAATGGATGAGTCGGTAGTTGTTTGAGAACTAAGGACCAAGCTTAAAGTAGCCATGGGAATCTATTATAAAGGCTTAACATGAATGGGTGGGCATCTCTTTGGATTGATTTCCCCATATTTAGCTATTAAGCTGAATTGTTCATTCACCATGTTTGGATTCATGGGTTAGTAGTTGGATTTGAGAATTCGAGGTAAATTATCGAGAAGAATCGAATCAAGGAAATAAGGACCAAAAATTACAGAATCAATTTTTGAACCTGGTCCATATAGAACAAGTTACCTCTGATCTTACTTGAACGCCATGAAAAATTAAATGAAAATATTGCTCGATGCAAAAGAATTGATTATAGATCAAGTATTCCATGCCTTTCGTAAATGTTGATCACAACGATCAATTAATAAGCATGGATAACAAATTTATTATGAATCAATTAATTAGCAGGCAAAGAATTAGGTTCCCATTCCTTGAATTAATAGATTTGCAGTGGTTGAGAAGTAGTACAAAGCTGACTAATAATGCTTCCCATTCACAGTTTGACTTAAAATTAATTCTCTATATGAAAAAACTCAGAACCCATTTTGTGATTTAATATAGCTGTAGTGGTCAAAAAATTAGATGTAATAGTAGTATGGAGAGCCATGCTGAAGTAATCTCTATTTTGTAGTGTGGACAATAGAATGTTGGTTAACAGAGACTGCACCATTCCCTATGTTGCACGGGAACAAAAATTTGAAACAATGAGTTTTCTAGTGGGGAAGTAGTTGTGTATGTTGAGTGAAGAGTTTGGATTTTTTTACATGAGTGTGTGTGAATAGAAGGGATATGGTGGTGAGGAACTGATGATCATATTGAGCAACTGAAGGCTGAGATCAAAGAAGATGGAGCAGTGAAGTGTTCAATAGGACTGCAAACTAGAGAGGAAGGTTCTATGTGGAACAACTGACCAAGTCTCTATATTTCAGTGTAATAGTAATATGCTTTTGTTTTCTCAGTCTAAAAATTATATTAAAAGTAGAACAGTTGGCTAAAGAAAGTGGTGGCCTTGATTCATAAGAGGTTGGTGCATCTCGTAAATTTGTGGCTTTCTTTTTAAAGGGTTGGGGGCCTCCTATGAGTGGGTGCTCGCAAACAAATTGATGTAATTAAACAAGAGTTTAAATTACATTGTAATAATAAACTGATTCATGTTTTCCTCCCTTTTGGTTTCCTCGTAAAATTCTAGTTTCAATCTATGCATGCTATACTCAATATGATAGTTTGTGTGTTCATTTGAATGGTTTTCATCTCTACCTATTTATTGTGATGTCAATGCTCACGTGAGTAATTTCTAGTATTGAGAGAGAAAATAAGAATTGGTCTTAAAATTATAAAGACCTCACAAATTACTGATTCATTCCCCCCTAGTAATTCCTTATTCCAACACTACCCTTCTGTGTAGTTACATCATTGTGTAAGAACAAACATTTTCCACACATAATAATTCATTGGTGGTCCATAAGGTGGTATAATTCATCTCCTACCAAATCACTTTACGTCATATGTCATCAACGTTTTTCCTTGAAATTTAATAAAGATACGATTTTAGCCATGTAGAAGTGATTTAAGGTCTTACTCTAGGACCGAATGATGATTCCAACCTATCATCGATATCTATCGGATACCCTATGTCCCACCACGATCATAAATGACATTATTTTAAAGGGGTCATGTGGTATACAGAAGCATGTAACTGTGGTCCAACACATGAACTTTGAGCCTATTAAAGAGGGTCATGTGCTATCTATAAGTATCTAACTTTTCACCTCAAACATAAAACCTATATAGTAAAACAAATTAGAATTTAAAATCATATTTAAGGGGAAGAGTGTCATGTGTGTGTGGGCATAAGGTTTGATTTTTCTCGATGCATGTACTTTGATTCAATCAAAATATAAGAAATTCCAATATGGCAATCATATCAAGAATGTTGTCAGTGGATGACATGAGTATGGTCAAATTGGATCTATAAGAAAATACTTGGTCTGTCTATGATCTTGAAATGAAACTTAAAACCTTACATCTTAAAGAAAATAGTAGTAGTAATGCACTACAAAAAAAGGGAGGTGCATTGCCAATAATATAAATGTCAAGAGCACTAGGAAAGAGTTCCTACAATAGGGAATTTTGAACCGAAGGTGTCGTAGTGGTATTATATGGGCCAAATATTCTCTAGTTAGAGCCTGTGATATGAAAAATATATTGAAAAGTTATGTATTGAAAATAAGTAGTAGATTTGTGTATACGATTATATGGATTGTTAATTCTCAAGACATTACTTGAATTGATGTTATCCTTCCCCATTTTTATGAAGGAAAGCTAAATCATGAGAGTGAGATTCCTTAGGTTTCATGTTCTAATGAAGTCACTATTCAAGTGTTTAGAATTGTTTGTTGAAGCTCCAACATGTCAAATATTTGATGTCGAGCATGTATTTGATAAAATTCTTCCATGTCAAGTGTTAGAAGAAATAATTGTACAAATATTTTTTTATTACAAATCTGCATCCTAAGAAAGAATTTTATATTATGATCAAGTCTCTTTTTAGGGAAACCTTATAATTGATAGTGAATTCAAACAATTATGTGGTGGAACATAGAGTAGGGATTACTATTTCCCAACAATGTCTTCTTTATGAAGGTAAACAATAGGAGGATCTTTTTCAACGAATTGATTATTATATTTGAAAATATTCAACTCATATCTCGGAATTATAATTGTGTGGAGGAGTGGTGTGTATTAGAATTACTTTTAGTGATCAAATCAAAACCCAAGCTACCACTCCAATCAATTCAAAGTTTTCTCTTCTTTGTAAAGCCTACATAGTGGAGAAAGCTAGCGAGGAGCCAATAATGAAAATTATTGGATACAAGGTCATACATTTTTATTCATTATATGAGAAAAAAACAATTATTGATATATTTAATGGAAATTGGATTCCTCCATCTGTCTTGTTCTACTAGATCCATGTGAATTGAACAAATAAATATGAAATAATTTTCATTCCAAAGATATTTTATTGTTCAATTCTATGATCATCTTAATTATTATAAAGTGTTTAGGGAAGGTCCTTGGTTCTAAGAAGGTGTGAGAATTTTTTTAAGCCCTTTCTTTCCTTATGTCTATTCCTAGAATGCCAATTTGAGTTTGTATTCCCAATTTTCCACTACATTTTTACTCTCTTTAGGTTTCAATCATGCCAAGAATAATTTTGTTTTTTACTTAATATATTATATTCAAATAGCTATAGTTGTTTTATGTAAATATGTGTTAAGATATACCTTATTCATGGGTTTTTGGAAAAATGAATCTCAAATGGAAAATTTGAAAACACATGGGTCTTGGATTATGGGGACACAACATTTAAATTTAGGATATGTCATCATATAGCTAATTTAAAAGTTTCTTCTTCCCATGCTTGTGTTTATCATCCAAGGAAAAATGGACCAAATCATAATCAAAGAAATGGAATTTTTTGGAATGAGTGAAGATGGAATACTAACATTGATTTGAATGAGGAACATTAGCAATTCAGTACTAGTGTTTATCAAATCATGAAGATAAAAAATCATAAAATTGAGGAATCCACTCCCTTCCTGAGGTATAAAATAGAATAAATGTATAAAATACTTTCCTCTTCAAGGAATTTTTCTTTCATTGAAGGCCTTCTTGGTGGCATGAAAAGACATCACACAATTGATACCTCTAATTCAAATAAGGAACTAGTTTCATTTAAAAATATAGTTCTCCCAACTTCTTACTCACAATTAGTTATTAGAACTCCTTCAGTAGAGCAACAAGAATTTAAAAAGAAGGGGAAATTAGGTAAGATTCAAGATTAATTTTTAAAAGGAAAAAAATAATATGTACATTACTTTTGTAATTTTAACCGTGTAAGTATAATTTTCACTTATGCAAATGTACTATAGAATTATATTTATTAAATACCATGATTTGGTATTTTAAAATGTAAGTTTCATTTTATAATGAAAAAATGCAATTATGTAATGGTTAGAGATATTTCAAAGAAAATATATACTTTATATTTAAGACGAATAGGAAATATAATCCTTAGGTGCTAATACACGTATAATGTCAAACTAGGTTTTTTTTTGCCTACAACCAAACTACCAATATCATGTAACATAAGATGTTCCAAAGCCTTAAATATATAACTAAGATATAAAAAAATAGGTCTTCAATTGTATTATATATGAACATAAAAATAAGATAAAAAGTCTAAAATGTTACAAGTCCTTGAGGAAACCATATATCTTTTAGTAAATTCATCTAAAACAAGAAACGTATTATGCAAGTGTAAAGCTTATTTAGTTATTGTGTCGAAAAAATATATTTAGTTCTCTAAATATATGAGTAAAACTAATCCCTTGATAAATATTAGAGATATCTTGCAAATCTAATTCCAACCATGAAAGGCCCATACTACATACCTAGACTTTATTGCTCATCAAATTGATAGTGATTGTAGATTCTCCAAATACCTGTAGTTACACAACAATTTTTTTTATTATCTAAAGAACACTTAAGTAGGAAGAATAATGCCTTAAATTCATTTTGACTCTTGGTTCCAATGTAGAAATTTACCTTACTCATGAAATAATGGTCCTTAGTAGTAAATGACACAAACATAAACTATAAAATTAATTTATACCTTGGCAAGCTCCATAGAAGATGCTTCATGTTTAGGTCTTGTTCATAATCACCTCTCCTTTCACACAACTAGGTTTTGGCTTTATAATAGGCTCATAAGAAGAAGGAAATGAGAGATCTTGTAATGAAACTTTAAAAGTGGGAATTTGATCTTCCCTAGAATCCTAACATACCTCTACAACATTTTTCCCTAAGTAATCAAATATGGAAGCATTCTACATCTGTTTAGTTCTCTTCTAATAAAATACCCTTGAATGCATTACTTGATTGTTGATTTATCCCATAAATGTTAAAATAAGGTTAGATGTTTAATCATTTTCCATGGTTTTCTTGAGAAGTGAATTTTAAAAATAACTGTAAATAAGTTTCTTCATTACTTCTACATGGAATGCAAATCCTTGGATCTACGTTATTTCTCCTTTAAATTCTATCCCAAGTTAAAACTTTCTTATTGATAAAATGCCCAAGGAATTCACTGCACTTTGGAGGTTCATTAACTTTCCATAGCTTTACTCCGCTAACAAAATAGTTCTTGTATCTCATGTGTTTGTTAAGGGATGTATCCAATTTTGGTATTATAGAAACCTTTAGTTTTATTATAAACCCTAGAAATTGTGTGATCTTGATCCATGAGTCATGCACGTGCCTTCCTAATATTAGCTAAAAATACATCCCAATACCAAGCATTTACCTTAACCTTAAGGCTTGAGCATGTAGCCAACCCTGGCTCCAAACTGAGGTAAATAGAGCAATATGAAATTTGTTCAATATGCTACTTCCGTATTTTTTCATTTGAGGAAAATGTTTTCACCACATCCTATAATCACATTAACGCCTGCTCTAACTTGAGCCGCTAAACCAACTTTCCAAATAAGGCCAAGGTAGTGCTAAGAATAATATATTTTTTAATTAAAATATTTCTCCACAAACTACTAATACTTTACCAAATAGAATGATGTTCTTAATAACACAACGAGAATAATAATTCTTGTATGAACCATGCAGATAGAGAGCCACAAATCACAATATCTTGATTATAAACATAAGTTCCAATCATTGTATTTTATAAGAAAAATTCATATAATATAACCTATTAATTCAATGGGGTTTCTTAGTTTTACTATGTGTGTTATTTCTACATGGTCATCTGGGTGTTCTCGTGGTCATCGGTTCCCGACATGATGCATAACCAGAATGAGCATCTCTCCTCGCATTAGTTTCCCGACAGAAGTTATAATTGACATGCAGGTAATATGTTTGGTTAACAGGGTGGCAACCCTCGGTGTTAGAGCCTTACTCTACACCTGGCTCTGCAAGCCCCTGGTGTGGTAATCCATGGTTCCCAAACCTTGCTTCACCCATCCAAGTAAGATGGAATTGAATAAAAGTACGCGGGAGGACATTGTTACGTATACGACAATGTTTTTGGAAACAAAATTCATTTTGTTAGTTCTAAGATGGATCACCCCTCTTATGGTGGGAGGACATTGTTACGTATACGACAATGTTTCTAGAAACAAAATTCATTTTGTTTATTCTAATATGGATCACCTCTCTTATGGTATATTGGTTGTAGATGAAGAATTCCCTATATATAGGAAAAGTCGATTTATGAGATTATCATGCTAGAGTTTATCATGCTAAAGTGTTTTGCGATGGTAGAATACTGGTTTGTATTGTACACTTGGCCCACATTGTTGAGTGCATTTTTTGTTCACCTCACTCATCAAGTTGGAATTTTCATGTCTGTGCCATATTATATATGCATGGTCTTGCTCTCAGGATGGTGAAAAGATTGTGTTTTGTTGGTTGATATGCTTATATGAATTCTTGGCAAAGACTCCCTAGTCAAAGGGGTGGCACATTTGGGGCATCCTCTTTGCAACACCGACATCTATTCAAATGGGAATCCATGGTTAATTTTTTCTAAGTAGCTCTTCTAGAGGTCAGAAAGAAAATTCTCCACTTGGAAGCCAAGGAGTTCATTGATCGTGAATATTATTCTGATTTAGAGATTGGAGGAAGTAGCCTCAAGTGTGTCCCTAATCTAGGGAAGTATTGTAAGAGAAGACTTCACTTCCTCCATCCTATCACTTTGGATCATCATTTGGAAACTCTATTAAGCATGGTAATTCGAGATAAGAAGGTAGATAACTACAAGTTGTTTACAGGTTAGGAGGACATTAAGAGAATCATGAGGGAAATCAGGTATAGCTTAGATGATATTGTGGTTGGATTGATTCAAGTGGAGAATTTTGTGGTCTATGATTTAGATACTAACTCTAATGACCATCAGGAGGTACCTGCAGTCATCAACGCTCCAACTCAAACCATTTCTCATGCAAATTCTTCTCCTCATTCACGAGTTATCATATTGAATTAATAAGTCCACAATGCAAATTGTATCAGTGTTCACTATGGGTTAGAACTTGTTTTTTGTAAGCAATCTTATGATGATTTTTCAATATTTCCATTGGGATATGGATATGTATTGTTGCATTTCACTTCTAGCATTCTGCATGGCTCAATCAAAACCTTAAGGAAATTGGAGGATCACAATTGTCTTCTTTGTGGTTTCCAGTCTTCCTGTTCTCAACTAGGGTAGCCCCATATTCTAATTTTGTCTACGATTAGTTTATGTTGCCTCTGGTTGTCCCTGGTGGACCTAGTTATGATCTCCCAAAGCATTCTTTTGGATTGAAAGCTTTCCAATGTAGTCCCTTTTTTTTTTTAATAGAAATCAATAAAAAATTACCAAAAAAAGAGTATAATGGAAATATAAATCTATATCAACCAAGAATTTCTTTTTTTTTCATGTTTAAAAGATAGGAATGAAAATCATAATTTGGCTTTAAAGTTCATGCAACAAAGTGGTCCTCATTTTCCATAAATAAATATAAAAAATGGTTACTAACCCTCCATTAGTAACACATGAATCAAGTTCCCTTAATCCATTAGACAAAAGAGATGTTAAGGGAAATCTAGTTAGAAAGAAAGGAAATTGATTCCATTAATCCATTAAAGTAAAATGAGGTGGAGAGAAATCATGAAATAAAGGCGGGGCACAAATAAATCTCAATATGAGATTTAGGTGCATAAATTATCATTAATAATGTCTAAAAGTATACAATTTAACTTAAAAGACGTAATTCTTATTCTCTAAAAATTCTATAAACTAAACTCACGCAAATGAACATTTCGTTGAGATTCCACTAACGGTGAGAGAACCAAACCCTACTTGCACGCTATGGAAGAAAAGTTGATCGTATTATCCATTTGCCAAAACAATTACCAAGATGAACTGAAATTCGATATCAAAATTGTATTGTTTCATTCAAAAACATATGGATTTGTAAAACCCAAATTTTCATGTTCTCAATTTAGATTATATATATATATATATATATATATTTGTGGTTGTAATAGGTTTTTGAGAAATTTTGTTTTTTAATAAAAAAATTAGGTTTAAGTATTGATGGTTTTCGCAGTGCATTATATTAGATATCTTTTTTTGGGATTCAACTGCATTAAGTAAGGCATTTATCTATGACCATTTCCATGAGGTAGCAAGTTAAGTGGGCTTGATGGTGGGGAAATCTCCATAGTTAAGCACGCTTGAGCCAGAGGTGATATGGGATGGGTGACCTCCCAGGAAGTCTTGGTTACCAGGTGCAAGCCCTAGAAGTTATGATTGATGCTATGTGATTTATTTCTCTAGTTTCAATCCCACTTCGTTAGTCAGTTATGACTACCTCTCATGGAAATGATCATAAATGATTGACTTACTTAGCGCAGTTGAATCAACTTTGATAAAAGGTATCTCTTTAGTACCTCTCATGGAAATGGTCATAAATGACTGACTTACTTAACACAGTTGAATCAGCTTTGATAAAATGTATCTATTTAGTACCTCTCATGGAAATGGCCATAAACGACCGACTTACTTAACGCAGTTGACTTACCATAACTACCTCTCATGGAAATGGTCATAAATGACTAACTTACTTAATGCAGTTGAATCAGCTTTGATAAAAAGCATATCTTTAGTACCTCTCATGCAAATGGTTGTACATGACCAACTTACGACTAACTTACTTAATGCAATTGAATCAGCTTTGATAAAAAGCATCTCTTTAGTACCTCTCATGCAAATGGTCGTACATGACCGACTTACTTAACACAGTTGAAGCAACTTTGATAAAAAGTGTCTCTTTAGTACCTATCATGGAAATGGTCATAAATGACCAACTTACATAACGCAGTTGACTTACTTAATGTAGTTGAATCAGATTTGATAAAAAGTATCTCTTTAATAGTTACCTTCACAGGTAAAAATATGATATTAAATTTTAACTCCAATTTTTATGGTTAATCATTTTTTCTTTTAATTTTTCTATTTCAATTGTTTTAATAATAATATATATGTGTTTCATAACCATGGTTACAAACAAAATAGAACTTAAAAAAAATTGAAATTAAAAAATAAAATTAAAAGTACAAAGGTAAGATAAAAAAATATAAAAAAATATACATTAACAATGAGAACCCCAGAATTACAGTGATAATAAAAAGTTAACGGTACTAAACAAAATTCAGCCTGATTTAAAATAATATAATATATCTTTATCTGGGATTCGGGATCAACATCAAGTCGTTCATTTCAATTTATAATACAATATTAAAAAAGCTCATATACGAGTAACTAACTCAACTGTTTTCATGGATTGTAATGATATATGTATATCTATCACACAATTGACAATTACAAACAATCAATTTTTCGTGTTTAGTTTTTATTAATTAAACAACTAGATATTTTTTAAAAATATTCAGTATTAAAAGGTAAAACCAAAATACAATATTTTTATTATAAAAAAAACTTAAAAAAGTAAAATTAAAAAATTCATTACGTATGTGTCAAAATTTTTACCCAAACAAATTATATAAAAATAACATATATTACAAGTTTGTAACATGTACTACATATTTATACATAACAAAAATGTTTATATAAGAAAAATGATAAGGTTACATAACAAAAATGTTTATATAAGAAAAATGATAAGGTTTTCTTATTCATAGTTATTTAGTATTTTTAAAAATATTAACTCTCAATATCACCTTTCAACCTATCCTCCCCCTTTTTTTTTTTCTCATCACATTTTGCATGCAATGCCAACTCTTTAACCAATATTCGCGCTAATTCTGCATTCCAATCGTTAAAGTTGCTACCAGACAATGATTAGGAGACTTTTTTTTTTTTTTTTGACTGAGAATGGGTGGAAAGTGGACGCATACCATGTCTTTTTAATATTATGAAGAGC
>APFE031017477.1:79163-92544 GCA_000404065.3 Pinus taeda
ATATTACTATATTTATTTATATAGTCTACTTTAAATGGTTGGTTTATCTCAAATCACATGAAAATTTCTGCTTAGAATAAAAATGTCATGATTATTTTAATTTCAAGGAATGTTCAGAAGATTAGATTGTCTATTGTCATTGATTTTGTTCAATATTTCAAGGAATGTTTAGAAGATTAGAGTATGTCTATTGTCATTAGTTTTTTTCAATATCTTGCACTCTAATGGAGTACCTTTAATAATGGTTTATATGCTAATTTTAATTTTAAAGAGGGTTTAGAAGATTAGTCCAGGTATATTGTTTCATTGTTTTTTTCCAATGCCTTGCACTCTAATGGAGTCCTTTTAGTACAGATAGTGGCTTGTATAAGTTAAATGGAAGGTTGTAATATCTATATTTATATGTATTAATATATATTAATGGGCTGATGTTGTTTTCTATTTTAAAAGAATGAAAACATTTTTGATATTAAGGATATTTGATTTAATAACATTTTTATATCTACTTTAATGTTTAGTTAAATTATTGTGTTAAATTCAAATCTAACTACTAATAATAATACACTTATGGTCCATAATAGAGTAGATTTTTACATATGTCGAATTATTTTAGGTCCTCGACATTAATTTGTTTCCTTACATCTAAGAAAAATGAGCTCTTTTTCAAGAAAAAAAAGTTTAAAGTCTTCTCTGCGACAAAATGGTGATTTCATCCTATCACTAGTATCTACTAGATACCCTATATCTCATCATGACAATTAATGATGCTATTAGAAAGGGGTGATGTGGTATTTGAAAGAATCTAACCTTTGATCTCACACATAAAACCTAGATACTAAACCAAGTTACAATGCAACCTCACATCTAGGAGGAAGAGTTTTTTCTCTTTGTCTCTCTTTATATGTTTGTGCATGTTTTTTTGATGTGTTTTAGAATCAATCACAAGATACTAGGAAATATAAGAAATTATAAGATGTCAATCATGGAAAGAAAGTTTTGGGGTGGATGATGTGGTTATAGTTGGATTAGATTTAAATGAATCATTAGGTTCCTAGGTTGGATATCATTCTTAGACAAAAAACATAAATATTAGTTTTAAAGAAATCAGTGGTATTAGTGTAACACAAAAACATGGGTGATACATCAACAATAATACAATGTTAGAGGGGTTAATGAGTAGTTCTTGTGAGAGGGCCTTGTGATCCAAAGGAAACATAATGATCACCTATTGGCCAAGGGTTTTTGAATTAGAATCCGTGACATGAGAAATACAATCATGAGTCATGCTTTGGAGATTCATTGTGGGTTCATGTCTAATATTTTATGGATCATTGCTCCTTAGGGCATTGTTTAAATTTTTCTTATCTTCCCCACAATCATGAGGGGATGCTAGAACCTGAGAGTGATATTCCTCAAGTTCCATATTCTAATGAATTTCATGCCATGTGTTTGAAAAAAAATGTGTTTTTCTTTTTCTTTTTGTATTCTAGGGGAATTGACAACCATGTTGGTCTCATAATTGTGTGACATGGGGTCAATTCCACTAGTTACCACTATAACCTGCGTGCGTGTGTATGCCCCTTATAAAAGCACAAGAGAATCAAGGGAGTTTGAACCTATAACCTCCTCGCACATTACACTTCATTTTGATGTCCAATATCGATTGGCGTGCCCCTTAGGGGATAGTGTTTGACAAGAATATTTATATTAGAAGTATTTTTCAAAAATTATGCATGTCAAGTATTTGACGACTAGCATGCGTTTGAATTTTTTTTTCTTCTCAAGTGTTGGAAGAATGCCTTGAAAATTATTTTTGCTACAAATCCTCATACCAAGAGAGAAATTAAAATTATGATCACACATTTCTTTTGGAAAAAGTTATGCTTGTGGGTGAATTTGAATAGCTTTGTGGTGGATTTAAAGAATAAAATGGATCATAAAGTAGCTACTCATGTTTCCCAATAATTTCTTCCATATGAATGTAAATAACCGAAGGGTCTCACTTGGCTAGTTGATTATCATATTTACAAATATTTGACTCTTATCTTGGAATTGCAATTTTGTTGAGGAGTGGTGGGCAATGGAATTCCTTTTAGGGGTGGTTTAAAAAACAAAGCAACCTCTCTAATTTATTTAAAGTGTTTTCATCTACTTATATATTTGAATAGGTTGAAGAGGTTCGAAAAGTGGAAATCACAATATTAGAAGTCACACATATCCAGTCATCATATAAAAATGATTCAATAATTTGTATATTTAATAGGTATTGGCATCCTGCGTTGGCCTTATTCTAGTGGGTCTACATGTCTTGGAAAAAGTAATACATGATCTCATTGTGTTCCAAACATGTTTTCTTTTGTTAATTTCTATGACCATGCTAATAATGAATGGGTTTATTATCACCTGTAAATCATCCACACATCATTAAAAGTGTAGCCTACAAATGTCTTTAGTCGATCAAGATGAAGGTTTCATAAGGCTATTAGTCGTCAACCCAAAAAGCAAGAGATTGAATTCAGAAAGTGGGTTTTGTCAAAACGCGCAAACCTACAATTCATATTTTGTGTGGAACCATGCAATTGTTCCTTTGATAAACACAAACATCTATAAATACAACATATCTAAATTCAAAAGTGTGGTAAATCACATTAAATGTGGGTTGTGGCATGTACAAGTTGTTAATCGGAAGGTTATTGGCTCAAGGTAATTTATGAAGGGGCATTTGAGGATCTCCAAGGCTCCATCATATTCATTCCAAATGTGAATATTAAAAACCTTCAGTCAATGATGCAACCACCATGATAACCAAGAAAATCTCTATAAATACTAGTGATGGGGGACCATTTAAACATGGAAGAGAATTACAAAGTCACGTTGTCAACATATCTTTGAAGTTCATAAGGTTGTGGCATTCCTTTTGCATATTGTGGACCTACACCATTGGAATTGTCTCTATTAGAGAAGGAGAAAGAGAGCTTCCGTTGGGAGATTGGAGAAGGCTCACATTTCTAAAGATTTATCTTTGTGTCTTTGAGAAAACTATTTTTCTTCATTCCATTGGAAATATAAGAAGATCTCCTTCCCATATATTTTGTGAATTCTTATTTTTGTTTTCTACTCATTTACTCATACACTAATGAATGAATGTTGTCTAATTAGTTTTTGTTTTCTTTATTATTGTTTTGTAACCATTTATCTAGTTGTTGTAGGTCACAAGAGACTTGAAAATTAGTGGAATATGCTCACTTTCTTAGCAAAATACACCATACAGGTTAACAATTCCACTTCTTTTTTTCACCTTTTATGAATTACAAGTTATTTCTCTTTAACAATTTCCATCCTAGAACCTCTTAGAGGCATATACAAATGCTCAACAAGCTTCAAGTTGATTTATGGGCAAGGAATTGAAGTTTTCTAATCATGTAGGAAAATCATGCAAATGTCAAAGAATCATTTGTGTTGGATATCTAATTCACAATCTCAAAATAGTTGGAACCACATGACTATCCAAGACTTTCCTATGCATATAGTTAATTTGTACATTTTCAATATTTTCCCTTTGATTCATGAGTTGGGTAGTATCTAATAATAATCTACCCCCACTCCTGATATTTTGAAAGTTAGTGTAGAATTATTAGATTAGAGAATGAATAATAAAAGAGCCAAAGTTCCTTTTACCACATGGATGACATTTTTAACTTTCTAATACAGTTTCAATTATTGGATTAAGACTTGAAGTAGTAATCCTATTTTATAATTATGCCATTCGCTTTGCACCCTTGGTAATCTTAGAGGATCATAAAATATTTTAGAACCATTTTCACCTCCCTTAGGATTACAAAAAAAAGTCACATAGTTTAATTGGGAAAAACGAATTGTCTCAATATACACGTGCTTTCTATTTTACAACGAACAATACCACATAGATTAATTAGTTGATCAATACAAGGATCATAGGGCATCCACATATTTAAAATTTCTTAATAATTAGGATTGACACACCTATCACCTTGTGCACACATTACTACACACATCAAACTAATTATAGGCATTCGTTACGCGGATATGATCTTCCCCTTGCACTCTTTGTTGTCTAAGGTAACCAAAAAGTTATATGGATCCTTAATAGGTTTTTGATCATTCCACACTGTAGGAAAATGAGTTTGGGCCATCTTCCCATGTCATAGGCACTTAAAATTCACTTGAACTTAACACATTAATTTCCCCCATTATCACGAGAGAAAATAATTTTTTTGGTCTAAGTTAGGGCTTTGGCAGTAGGCATCCAAATAATCCACCTTAGTCATTTTTCATTAAAACATAGAAGTTGTCCTCATAGGAAAATTTAAATAATCCATAATTTAATGTAAAAAAACATGATGGTGAGAATAAAACTGTGATGGCGGTGAGGCCTAGGCCTATGATATTGCAAACCTCCTTGAATCGAACTCTTGATAGGGGTTTTAGATATGTGGCTAATTCCTAGAAGTTGATATTCTCTATCTTGCATTAGAAAGAGCTATGTTAGTGATGCAGGAGCATCTAGCTGAAGGGGATCATCATGACAAAGGGTGATTTGGTCTCTATGAGGACCGAGGAGGAAAAATTCAACTGAACAACTTAGTTTTCATTTTTTTATTTCTTAATGATGTAGCATTTAGGAAGGTAAAAGTCGATTTCAAAAGAATTGTTCTAGTTAAATGTTTTATTTTATTTTATTTCCATATGTTAACTTTTACAAATTACAGTGTAGAAAAACAAACAGTTATAGAAATTGAGAAAACCATCAAATGTAAGTAATAGTAGTTAAGAGAATTTTTTTTTTCAAAATCATTCAAAAGATAGAAGAATGTATTGTAATGGGTTTGATTTTGTAAAAATAAAGAAAGTAATAGAAAACTCTGCAAACACAGAAGTTTACATTTGAATTCCCATAGCAGTCCATTCGAAGTCCTTCAATTCGTGTTATCTAATACAGTGAAATAAAATCTTTTATTCTACAGAGCATATACATTTCTCTATCTACATGAATTTAACAGTCTCATAGATAGCCAAACTTTTCAAGTGTCAAAGCAGGAGAAACTACAGAAGCCCGAACAGACATTGGAGCTAAAGATAAATCAAAGCAAATAGAAGCGAAAGGAAGCCTTAACAACACATAGTTCCAGACATCGAAATAGAACGAAACAACCTTGGTAATTCTTGAGCAAAATAATCCTTTTCTTTTATTTACAAAGAAGAACGATATAGTCTCTCTCTATACAAATTAAAGCCCATACAGAATTCAAACACTATCCAAGTTCAAAAAAGTTCAAAACGGGAAAGTGGGTTGAGAAACCCTAAACTATAAACCCTACAGCCACAACCACGAGCTATGACAGAGCAAGACTAGAAGCCTACAACAACACCATGTAGAAGTAAAGGCAAAGTTCTCTAAGCCTAAAACATAACTAGGTCATCATTAAGCCAACGACACAGAATAAACTAAATTGATAGAGTTATCAAGGAGCGACCCTACCGGGTCTTGCTAGCACGCATAAGAGTGGAAAACAGGTTCTCCAGAGCCGATTCCACTTGCAAGAATTCACCAAAATAGGGTGTGAGAACCACAACAATGTAGGTTGAAGAAACGAAATGATAGAGAGTTCCAGGGTTCGAGAACTTACCAAATAAGAGATGGTGTTTCGAGGTCGCAGCCACTAGAGGGTTCTTTGCTCACAAGGAGTAGTTGTGTCAATAACAGAGGAAAAAGCAAGGGTTGATGATAGCTTAGAGCAAGAACTTACCTTGCCGTTGGTGGACAGAGCTAAAGCCACAAACCCCCGAGACCACAACCTAGAAACAAAACTGAATAACACAAACTAATAAATCTCAAAAGCAGCTGAGTGGAAGAAATATAGAAGAAGGCACTCATTAACAGTTAGAAAAATGACTTGTAGAGAATGTATACAGAGGAGCTAAAAGCCTCCACAATGAGCACACTTTCCATGGATTGACAGACCTCACCCGATGCAGATACAGAGAATTAAACAAGCCGAGAATGGCAGGCACACTTACCAACTGGCGAAATAGAGAACGCAACCAGGCCAGGGCCGAGCATAACATCAGTAGTAGCAAAATCATACAGAGAAACCAGCACCGACGAAAAATAGTAGAAACCCTCGAGCCACTACAGAATCAACAAACAAATGACCAAGTGAGTAGGGTTTGAGAGCGTTAACCAAGGCAGGGGGTGTTTTACGAGGCAGGGACACGTGTCCATCATCCATCAGCGCAAGTACAAGAAATAAAAGCCATAACCAAAATATCTACACGATTATTGTAATCACGAGTTAATTAAGCGTTAATCACACAAGTAATGATTACCAAAATAATTATATTAACCATCATCCATTTTATATAGTTGTTAAAGGTAAAGAGGGGGATGGACCCATCAAGTGGTATCAGAGCAGGAAATTAAAATTGCTAGGATAGAAATGGAAGTTGGAAGACGAGGTCATCGGAGAGGTGTGCGCAGAGCAGCAGATGAAGGACTAAGAGAGGAAATTAGGATCCTTATTGCCCATTCGGAGGCAGTTGAAGAAGGAAGGAGAAGGGATCGAGAGGTAGGAGATGACAGCAAAGAAGAAGCCATAGTTACAACAAATGGATCAGATGAGGAAGGGCTGGAAATGAGATTGTTGAGGTCAGTCCTAATGGCTAGCAGCAAGCCTAAGCCAAAAAATCCAAATTGCGATGGCATCTTGTCCACGGAAGTTTTGTTGGACTAGATCAGCGAATTGGACAAATATTTTGAATGTGAAGAGGTCAGTGAAGATCAGAGAATTAAGTTCGCCACAACAAAGCTGAGAGGACACACAGCCTTGTGGTGGGACAGTGTCCAAGTAGAAAGAAGAAGGATGAACAAGTTGCAAATAAAGAAATGGCCGAGAATGGTGGCCATGTTGAAGGGCAGATTTTTGCGCAAAGATTGCCAGATTCACTGCATCGACAAGTGCAAAATCTGAGGCAAAAAGGGATGACAGTGAGAGCATATACTGAAGAATTCTACCAGGTAAATTTAAGAGCTGGTTACACGTAGGACACCCTGGAAAAAACAACAAGGTATGTGAATGGTCTCAGATTGGAAATATTGGATGAGATAAGCATTCTTTCCCCAAAAAATATAGAGGAAGCCTACCAGAGTGCCATTAAGGCAAAGTTGAAGATCACCAAAAAACAAAATGCTAGGAGAGGAAGGGGAACAGATAGAGGAAGATGACAGTCCTATGTCAGAGAACGAACTCCCAGTAATAGTGAAGAGGGTAATAGTTCCAAGACTTCAGGAACAACAGAAAAAGTAGACAGCACTAGAGGCGGAAGGTCATATCAGAGAGGAAGAGGAAATGGTTGAGGCAGAGGAATTGCCTATCAGTGCTACAGGTGCCACAAGTGGGGGCACGGATCTCTTAAGTGTCCTGAAGTGGAACAAGTTGGCCAAAGAGGAGCAGTTGTTTCACAGACAGAGGAAGCAGAGGCACTACCCTAGGAAGCAGAAAATGTGCCGGAAATAGGGGAAGCCTTAGTTATGAATAAAGTGTTGTTGAAACCAGCCGAGGAGACGGCTGAAAAAACTCAAAGGAACGCATTGTTCCAGACAGTTTGTAAGTCACATGGAAAATGCTGCAAGTTGATTATCGACAGTGGGAGCACAGATAATCTGGTTGCCACAGATATGATAGAGAAGTTGGGTTTGAAGCGGTTGAAGCACCCCACTCCCTACAAGGTATTGTGGTTGCAGAAAAGCCATCAGCTGTTGGTTGAAGAACAATGTGAAGTTGAGTTCCATATTGGCAGGTATAAAGACAAGGTTATTTTTGATATTATGCCAATGGACGTATGTCATACACTGCTAGGAAGACCACGGAAGTATGACCGGAAGGTAGTGCATGATGGGAAGACAAACTGTTAAAAGTTTGTCAAAGATGGGATCAAGCACACACTTGTGCCCATCAAGGAGGAGGAGACAACAGAAACAAGCAGGACAAAAGTGTTACTAATGGGTGGAAAATAGTTTTTGAAGAATATTGAAGATAGTGAAGTGAACTATGTTGTTGTGAGGAGGGCAAAGATAGTATTGTTGCACACAAAAATGTCTTATTTACTTGCAAAAATTTAGAAAATGTTGCAAGAATTCAACGATATTGTAGTGGACGATTTACCAGATAAATTGCCTCCTAAGAGAAGTATCAGTCATCATATTGACTTTATACCTGGAGCAAGTCTACCGAAAAAGGAAGCATACCGGATGAGCCCCAAAGACAACGAGGAAATCAAAAAATAGGTGCAGGAATTACTAGATAAAGGGATGATAAGGGAGAGTTTTAGCCCCTGCGCAATACCGACAGTTCTCACTCCAAGAAAGGAGGAGAATGGTGAATGTGCACAGATTCGAGGGCCATCAATAAGATTACCATCAGGTACAAATTTCCACTGCCATGGATGGACGATATGATGGACTTGCTGAGCGAGGCAGCATACTTCTCGAACATTGATTTGAAGAGTGGTTATCATCATATTCGAATCAGGGAGGGGGATGAGTGGAGGACAGCCTTCAAGACCAATGAAGGGCTATACGAGTGGCTAGTAATGCGATTGAGATTAAGTAATTCCCCTAGTAACTTTATGCAACTCATGAATGAAATGTTGAAAGAGTTCATTAGAAAGTTTGTGATAGTGTATCTTGATGATATATTAATTTTCAGCAAGACTAAGGAGGAGCACTCTCGTCATGTTCGACATGTGCTGGAAAAAGTGTAGTAGAATAAGTTGCTGATAAATCTAAAAAAATGTACTTTTCTTGAAAGAGAACTCGTTTCTCTAGGTTTTGTGATTATGGAGAATGAGTTGAAGATGGACCCATAGAAGATTCCAATGATCGTTAATTGTCCATCGTAAAAAAGGCAAGTCATCCTTTTCGTTGGACCGAGGCAATAGAGAAAAGCTTTCAGCTATTGAAGAAGAAGATTACAGAAAGAATAATTTTGAGATTGCCAGATTTTAATAAGATTTTCTAGGTTCGCTGTGATGCAAGTGATACAGCCATTGGAGCTATACTTAAAAAAGAAGACAAACATGTTGCATTTTTCAATGACAAGTTGGATGAGAGTGGGCAGAAGTATTCATCTTATGACAAAGAATTCTATGTTGTCGTCCAAGCACTGAAGCATTGGAGACACTATCTATTGGGGAGTGAGTTTGTTTTATTTTCTGGCAATTTTGCGTTGCAATACGTAATGCAACAGCATAAGCTGAATCACAAGCATGCTAAGCGGGTCGAATATTTGCAGAGTTTCACCTTTGTGTTGAAACACATTAGTGGGCAGGCTAACAAGGTGGCAAATGCGTTGAGCAGAAGAGCCTTGCTTTTGCAGGAGATTACGATACAAGTGCTGGGCTTTGAGAATTTGAAAGACTTGTATTAAATCGACGTGGATTTCAAAGAGGCTTATGAATCCCATTAGAATCCCTTGCTGAGAAGCAATAGTCCATCGTTGGACTATAATTTAAAGGAGAAGCTATTGTTTAAAGGGGGACAATTATGCATTCCCGATTGTTCGATGAGAGAGAATATCATTCAGGAGAAGCACAGTGGAGGTCTAGCCGGACATTTTGGCATAGACAAAACTTTAGATCAGCTCAGACAATTTTATTACTGGCCAAGAATACGAAGGGATGTGCAGCGGTATGTGAGGAGGTGTAAAGTCTACCAATTGGTAAAAGGACACAGTCAAAATACAGGACTCTACAACCCACTGCCTGTTCCAAGTAGACCATGGGATTCAGTCACCTTGGGATTTGTCTTGGGTCTACGAAGAACATAGCGAGGTTTCGACTCGGTGATGGTGGTGGTAGACTGGTTTTCGAAAATGGCACATTTCATCCCTTGTAAGAAAACTAGTGACGCCACTCACGTCGCTCATTTGTTTTTCATTAAGATTGTTAGATTGCACGACCTACCCAGACTTATTTTTTTTGACAGGGACGTGAAATTTACAGGACACTTTTGGCGCACCCTGTGGAAGAAATTGGACACACAGTTAAATTTTAGCTTCGCATATCACCCACAGACTGACGAGAAAATGGAAGCGATGAACAGGAGTTTGGGAAACTTGCTACAGAGCTTGACTGGAGAAAATTCATAGTTGTGGGATCATGTGCTTGCTCAGGTGGAATTCGGTTATAACGATTTACCGAACCGCAGCACAAGGTGCAGTCCATTTCAGATATTGTATGGCATGCACCCTCATGGAGTGCATGAGTTGCGAGATCTGGTAAAGTTGGAAGAAAGAAGTGCTGATGGGGAAGATTTTGCCAAATCAATGAATGACTTACACGAGCAGGTAAAATCAAAGTTGTAGGACAACAGTCAAAGATATAAACAATAGGCAGATTTAAAAAGGCAGGAAGTATAGTTTGATGTGGGGGATGAAGTCCTTGCACACTTACGCAAGGAAAGGTTTCCTAAGGTTGCACATAATAAGTTGAAATTTAAGAATATTAGCCCTTGTAAAATTCTGCGTAAATTCTCAACCAATTCTTATGAATTACAGCTAGCACTGGGAGTAGGCATATCACTTATTTTCAACGTGGTAGATTTGTTCCCATATATTGCCAATCTTGAAGATGACAGTGCGTTACAGCCAGAACGGGATACCCAGGTTGAAGACGGTTCTTGGATGAGGCAAATGCCTTCGGCTCAACCCCATGAGATCAAGAAAATTCTTGACACACAAGTGGCTAAGCGAACTCATAGAAAGGAGTATCTGCGGTACCTTGTCAAGTGGAAGAACCGTCCCATTGAAGACAGTTCATGGGTTGACGCAGCACAGATACAACAAGTAAGTTATTCTGTGGAGGAGCTCATGGAACAGAGCCATGAATTTTTATTACCCTGGGAGCCTGATGCAGGAGCATCTAGCTGAAGGGGATCATCATGACAGAGGGTCATTTGGTCTCTGTGAGGACCGAGGAGGAAAAATTCAAGTGAACATCTTAGTTTTCATTCTCTTTATTTTAATTTCTTAGTGATGTAGCATTTAGGAAGGTAAAGGTCGATTTCAAAATAAATGTTGTAGTTAACTATTTTTTTATTTTATTTCTGCATGTTAACTTTTACAAATTATAGCGTAGAAAAACAAATAGTTATAGAAACTATGAAAACCATCAAATGTAACTAACAACAGTTAAGAGAAAACGGTTTTTCAAAATCATTCAAAAGACATAAGAATGTATTGTAATGGGTTCGATTTTGAAAAAAGAAAGAAAGTAATAGAAAACTCTACAAACACAGAAGTTTACATTTGAATTCCCATAGCCGTCCATTCGCAGTCCTTTAATCTGTGTTATCTAATACAGTGAAATAAAATCTGTTATTCTACATAGCATATACATTTCTCTATCTACATGAATTTAATAGTCTCATAGATAGCCAAACTTTTCAAGTGTCAAAGTAGGAGAAACTATAGAAGCCCAGACAGACATTGGAGCTCCAGATAAATCAAAACAAATAGAAATGAAAGGAAGCCTTAACAACACACAGTTCCAGAAAGCAAAATAGACCGAAACAACACAGGTAATTCTTGAGCAACATAATCCTTTTCTTTTATTTACAAAGAAGAAAGATATAGCCTATGTCTATACAAATTACAACCCATGCTTAAACGTTGTCCAAGTTCAACAAAGTTCAAAACGAGAAAGCGGGTCGAGTATAAACCCTACAGCCACAACCATAAGCTATGACAGAGCAAGACCAGAGGCCTACAACAACACCATGCAGAAGTAAAGGAAAAGGTCTCTAATCCTAAAACATAACCAGGCCATGATTAAGCCAACGACAATAGAATAAACTAAATAGACAGAGTTATCAAGGAGCGACCCTACTGGGTCTTGCCAGCATGCATAAGAGTGGAAAACAAGTTCTCCAGAGCTGATTCCACTTGTAAGCATTCACCAAAACAGGGCGTGAGAACCACAACAAAGTAGGTTGAAGAAACAAAACAATAGAGAGTTCCAGGGTTTGAGAACTTACCAAAGAAGAGATAGTGTTTTGAGGTCGTAGCCACCGGAAGGTTCTTTGCTCACAAGGAGCAGTTGTGTCAGTAACAGAGGAAAAAGCAAGGGTTGATGATAGCTTAGAGCAAGAACTTACCTTGCTGTTGGTGGACAGAGCTAAAGCCACGAACCCCTGAGACCACAACCTAGAAACAAAACTAAATAACACAAACTAATAAATCTCAAGAGCAGCTGAGTGGAAGAAATATAGAAGAAGGCACTCATTAACAGTTAGAAAAACGATTTGCAGAGAATGTATACAGAGAAGCTAAAAGCCTCCGCAACGATCACACTTTCCAAGGATTGACAAACCTCAGCCAATGCAGATATAGAGAATTAAACAAGCCCAGAATGGCAGGCAAACTTACCAATTGGCGAAATAGAGAACGCGACTAGGCCAAGGGCGAGCATAACATCAATATCAGCAAAATCATAGAAAGAAACCAGCACCAGAGAACAACAGTGGAAACCCTCGAGCCACCACAAAATCAACAAACAAATGACCAAGTGAGTAGGGTTTGAGAGTGTTAACCAAGGCGGGAGAGTGTTTTACGAGGCAGGGACACATGTCCATCATCCATTGGCACAAGTACAAGCAATAAAAACCAGAACCAAAATATCTACACAATTATTTGTAATCACTAGTTAATTAAGCATTAATCACACAAGTAATTATTACCAAAATAATTATATTAACTAGCATCCATTTTATATAGTTGTTAAGGGTAAAGAGGGGGCTGGACCCATCAGTTAGTGGTCACCCATATGGAATCTGACTAATGTGGCAACTGTGGGTACAACTGCACCTCGAGGTAATTTTGAATGGTTGCTAAAAGCATTTCCAATCACTTGAGGATGTTCCCAATACCTCTAATTATGATCTCCTTTTCAATGTTGGTAGTTTTGTTTTAGTGGATTCATCTCTACTATTGAAAATTTTTAGAAGACTCAATTGCTCTATGAGTGGAAGTACATTAGATCTTTTAGGCGTTGACATGTTCTCATATGTTTTTACTATTTTTGAAAATTTGATTTATGAAAACAATAGAACTATTAAAATAAAGAATATTTTTCTTTTGCTTTGGTGTATTCTTTGATTCACCAATTCAAACACATTTGAAACCCTTCCTCACATCTCATACACATTATTCTAAACTATTAAGACATTCATAAATCATTCCCATTAGCTATAAATATAAAACAATAATTAAACCAACATAAATTAGATTCAATATAATAATGGACATATACAATAATACATGTGAAATAATAACATAATAAATACATA